>NMUG010009542.1:0-11242 GCA_002855965.1 Monotropa hypopitys | reverse complement strand
TTCTTTAATTTGAAATCTCGTTTCCTTTTCTTTTAAGAAAATTCACTTTTTTTAATTAATTACCATATATCCCTTATGAGTCCGCTTCCTATGCGGGATCCCTTACAGGAAGGACAGTTTATCCCTTATATCTCTTTTAGCTCATAATTTTATATCTTTCTGTTTTTATAAAATTCATCTTTTTCATTTCTATAAAAAACTCATTCTTTTTTTCTCAAATATCTTTCATAAAATCATTTCTCTTTGTTCTCTTCTTTAATTCTCTTTTCTTATTTAAGGATAAAAATCCATTTCCTTTTGAATATCATTCTCTTTTAAATTACTATTCTCTATCCTTTATTCTTAAATTTCGTAAAAACTCATATATCTTTCATTTGAATCATCATTCTTAACAAAATCTCTTTTTATTCAATTATGTCAAAACCCATTTAAAATATCTTATTCTTTTTCAATACCATTAAATTTCATTCCAAAATTTATTTCACACAATTTCTTTAATTCTAAAATTCTTATTTTCTCTGAAAATCTTAAATTTCGTTTTCAGCTCTTTATCTTTTATTTAGTAATAAAATACTTTTCAAGTCAATTGAATTCCATTTCCCAAAATTTCGTGATCCCTAGTTTTTCACACATTTCACAATCACTTAAAAATAACGCAATTTATACTAAGAAGAGTAGAGTAAGCTACTAAAATTTATGCAATTCTATAAGTACTCACCTGACAAATGATAACCAGCAAAAATTGAGCTGAACCAGAATCTCCCCAGAAACGCTAACTCACGAACACAGCAAAACAGCTCCCCGCCCGTAGCAAAGACCGAATAGAAACTAACTGAGACAACTAGCGATATAAAAGAATCACAGGAACTAAAAGAACTCTAAAATGAATGGAGGATGATATATTTGCAAATCCATAATTTTTATGGATTATATCTTTCATTAAATTCTTATTTGGAAATTTCTTATTCCTTTTTAGGATTTTTCGTATTTTCTATTAACTCGTTAAACATCTTTAAATGAGCGAATATAATATTTAACTTATATTTAATTATTTTCCGACGTTTCTCATTTATATTTCTGCATTTCTTGATTAATCAATACTTAAATGACTTACGATACTCCAATAATTAATATACACTTTATTATTCAATTTCTAATAAAATTACATTTACCTTGAATTTATCTGATTCGTTTTGAATTGCGAATCTGGTTCTGCATCACTTTACTTTGATCACCACTAACCACCATATCGTAGCATCACTGCACGTACAATAACGAGTATAAATAAGAATATACGCGTATAATCGCATGCACGCTAACAGAAAAACACACGCTAATGGACACCACCTACACACTCACAGCCACACACCACTACACAGGACACAATCGGAAACCCACCATTGGACACTAACCCAGAAACTC
The DNA here is from genome assembly GCA_002855965.1 of Monotropa hypopitys. NCBI lineage: Eukaryota > Viridiplantae > Streptophyta > Magnoliopsida > Ericales > Ericaceae > Monotropa > Monotropa hypopitys. The sequence goes on along the minus strand of NMUG010009542.1, from coordinate 9,820 downwards.
CAACACAACTCACAACCACTGCGCGCGCACCAAACAACCACTACAATTGCGCGATAACCAAACGGACAGTCAGTCAAACATCGTACAACAACCACCAGAACACAGCGTAGACATACACGCCCACACACAACCACCAGACACCATATAGTCACATAATACCACAACCACACACACGGTCACCCAACTCTACCACACAACCACCATGAACCTACACACACATGCACGACCGCGAATATGCACACAACTACACTTATGTACATATATATATGAATTCGCGTACATATGAATACATACGTACCACTGTAGACGAAACCACCACCACAATCGCAGCCGAATCCATCGAAAAACCCAGCCGCACACCGATCGAACCACCACAGCCGCAGTCGGAACCACCACTGCACCAGAGCACCTCCTCTGCTCCGTCACCTGCTGCCGTCGCGCAGCCCTGCGCCACTACCGCAGCAACTGCGCCACTACCGCAGCAACTGCGCCAGCCCCCGCGCCGCTTCTCTCCCTCTTCTTCTTCCCCGATCATCTTCCTCTCTCCCGCGCTTCTCCTCCGCCAGCGACCTCTCTCTCCATCTTGCCGATCTTCGATGGCCGGATCACCCCTTCTTCCTCTCTCTCTCGCCGCTCGTTTCCCTCTCCCTCGTTGTCCTTTGCATGAACCCCCCCTCCCCCGCAACTGATACGAATAAGAATTGGGGAGGGGACTGGAAGACTCCCGATTCTTTTTTTTTAATTCCAAATTACACAATTACCTTTTTAATTTATTAAATCACAATTAAATCCTTAAATAATATAATTCTCTTATATAATTAAATTTTGATTTCATTTAACTACAATTAAGCCCCACAAAAAATCTTACATTTATAATAAATGCTTTATTCCTTATTTTAGAACTTCAATCTTGCCAATTTAATTTTAATCGCTCCAATAAATTAATAATTAACTTTATAAATTTTTAAATTTACTGACAATAATTTTTATTAACGCAAATTATTGTGTAATTACTATTTAATGAGATACGGGTCTTACATTTTACCTCCGAACATCCAGTTTCCTAGGATATTTCAAGAATGGGACACGGACTAGGCTCAAAATTTTGGGCAATAGAGACTCGTGAGTGGTTTCAATCATGAAAAATTGCCTTGTGTCCTTTCCTAGTGTACTTCATAAATGATCAACAATGCTTATTATGCCCTACACTATACGAGCATGAATGCAAAGAAGTATTGGTGCACAATGCAAGAGTACGGTGAATTGGCATGGAAATGCTTCAAGATATTGAACCGCCATTCTTTGATGCATGTGACACAATCAACCTTTCACTTGATTTATCATCGAAACTCATGAAAGACTTAAGCATGGCTCCTATCATGGAAAATGTATTAAAATGGAGCTTGCCAACCATGATATAGGACCAAAATTGAGGGCAAAAGTTAAATTTTTTTATAACAAGTAAAGAATTACCTTAAAAAAACAAAAACTACCACTAGGCCGCTATGTACTTCCCTCCCCCCAACTTAAAATGAGCAACGTCCTCGTGCTGTTAAGTTTGCAAAATAGGGAAGAAAGAGAAGAAATAGTACCTCCGGGGTGGAATGTCAACCACCCAATGCCTCGACCAAGTATGAGGTCTTTTCGCCATCCTTGTTGTTCGTCATTGGCCACGCTTCCAAGGCTCACTCCTTCGGCCCCGAGTTGGTGCCATAGCTAGTCACACGGGGTCATCGTTGGGGCTTTATTGGGCTTACAACCGCGACACGTAATCGCACCCATGCTTAGGGCTCCTGAATGCCGCACTCACCCCAACTTAGACACAAATCACCAAGTCTAGTGTGGTAACATGTTTACCCTGCAAAAGTCTTACAAGCCAACTACCTACTACACAAGAATTGACTATGCGTCGTAAAAATTGGAAATGGTGCCAAGTACTCACGCGACTCCCATGGGTTATACTTTTCTCCCCACTTTTTCACTTGCCAAGGTGTTAGAGAAGGAATCTCCTGGAATTCCGGGGTAGGTTTCTACTAGGTAGGTGAACCCCCTAAGGTGGCACTTTGTGGCTAAACCTTAAGAGTTCACAATCACTTTTCACTCCCATCCCTACTCTGCCAAGGTAATCCCAGCTAACACAAAGCCAAGGCTAGTCCATGGATGGCTATACCGGACCATCCATAGCCATTCGAGCACGGCAAACACTGGGGATATTTCAAACCCCATGGATTTAACATCTCCTAGACATATACAATCACAAAGATTTAAGCGCTATTGGCATCCCGATAAATGGGATCGCCAATTGCTCCTCCACTAACGCCTCATCAAAAGTTTCTAAGAAAGGCTTGAGGCATTGACCATTCACTTTGAAAACATTGCCATTTGCGGGATTGGTGACCTCAATGGCGCCATGAGGAGAAACCTTAGACACCACATAAGGGCCAACCCATCACGATTGTAATTTCACCAGAAAGAGATAAAGTCTAAAATTATACAATAACACTTTTTGCCTTACTTCAAAACTCTTCCGTTGAATATTCTTATCATGGGCCTCCTTGAATTTGACTTTGGCTTTGCAAGCTGCCGTGCTATCATATGCATCCCGCTGCATCACCTCAAGTTCATTTAGTTAGAGCTTACGATGGGCGCTGGCATTGGGCAAATGATAGTTTAAGTGTTTAATCGCCAAATACGCCTTGTGCTCAAGTTCTACCGGAAGGTGACAAGCTTTGCCATACACCAACCGGTACGATGACATGCCCAAAACAGTTTTAAAAGTGGTACGGTAAGCCCAAAGAGAATCGATCAATCGTAACGACCAATCTTTTCGATTCAGGTTTACCGTATTCTCAATGATGTGTTTTATCTCTTGATTTGCAAGTTCTGCTTGCCCATTGGTTTGGGAATGATAGGTGTCACGCCGGGAAAATCTTCCACCTCTCGCTTCCGCCCGTATTTTCGGGGGTCGCACTTCCGGATGGCGTACTTTGGATTTTCGAGGTTTAATGCGACGTTTGAAAAATAAAATGTGACTTAAAATGTTCAGACTTAGTAACGGTTTTATAATTGCCAAGGCAATATATATCCTATTATTAATCTATTTTTCAGAATCGCCACTCGGCATAGAGTTGTGGTGTGCCAAGTCACCGGTTTTATTAGGAAAAGGTGGTCTGCGAAATTAGAAAATTAGGTTCGGAGATTTGATTACGAATGGGGAAGGTGTTAGGCACCCCATTTGCCCTTTCGGTACTTCCTTTCCAAAAATAAATTTTCTTTCAATTTAAAATCAATGATTTCTTGGCCAAGAGAAATAAATATAAAACTGATGCTTGAATGAATTCAATTGGGTTTTACAGATGGACAACACTTTGATTCTGTATTTGAGATTTTATGAAAAGAATTTAAAGAATAAATTGAATTTTAATATTTTTGATTGTTTTTATATTTTTCAGTCGGACAGAACTCTAACTGCATTTTAGAAAGAATGTTTCTCTTTTTGATTTTTAGATTCTAACAGAATATCGATTGATTCGGTAACCCGGTTCACAAAACATTTCTGTGATCCTTAGTCAGTTAGCTACTGCAAGTTTTCACTGAATGACTCGAATCTGGGAATTTTTATTTTAAAAGTATTTTTGTATTTTTCAGTCGGACAGAGGTTCGACCGTATTTATGAAAGAATGTTTTTGATTTTGGAAATTCCAAAAGAATATCGGGCGACCCGGTATGAACCGATTCTCGAGATATTCTTCTAATCCAAATCGGTCAGCTACTGCAATATTTCACTGAACGATACGAATCAAGGAATTGGATTTTGGAGTTTTATGATGTTTTATTTGTATTTTGAAAAGAGATTGATTTTCTTTGAATTTTGGGAAATCCCAAAAGACATCGAGTGACCCGGTGTGATCCGATTCACAAGACGTTCTTTTGATCCAAGTCGATCAGCTACTACAAATCTTCGCTGAACGACACGAATCGAGGGATTTCTTTCTTTTATATTTTTGGGAATGTTTGTCTTTTTTGTATAATTAAAATAAAATATTAAAAATAAGAAGGAGAGTGTGCATAAATATATATAAACATATATATAGACATATATATAAAGAGGTAAAATATCATATATAAGTCGTGTTGGAATATTTCTGAACCGGACGACTTATATACAACATACCGACAAGGTCGGGTTTAGAAATGAAAATAGAAATAAATAAAATGAACATTTGTTTCTCCTTGCAAATTTCAAGAGATAAAAAATTGGCTTTAACGGCGTGTCGCGAACGTAAGCCAAAAATTCATAAATTGATATTTGTAAGTTTGGTTTCTGATTTATTCAAGGAAATAAATGTTCCAAGATCTCTGATTATTTGACCGAACAGTCAGTAGGCATAACCATACGCGAGACCGAGATATCATTTAATGAGATCTTGAAAGATTATTCTTTAAATAAAGAAGAAAGGTGGCATGTGAGGCAACTGCATATTTTTGCATTTTTCAGGACGAAGACGTATTTATGTTCTTCTCGTACGTGACATCGAAGCAGGCGTAGCCTAGCATGTATCAAATTCTAACGAGGAGAATGACATAAATGGTCATCCTCTTTATTATAGGTGATTACATATTAGATAGATAAAAGGAACATTTTCATAATTTTCTTACCGACGGCATCGGAATAGGCATAGCCATACATGTGCCAATTTTATCGGGATATATTATGAAACCGTTCTTCATCGCTTTGATGTTTACATCACAGCGGATAAAAGAAAAAAGAAAAGAAGAAAATAAAAGAGAAGAAGATACAAAATCATTTTCTTTATTTACCATGAATATTTATAACTTCGGGAGTCAAAATCTCTAACGGTAAGTTCTGTAAACTATAATAAAGTATAGTATCCGGATCGAGCCCGATACTAATACTAGACTATAGAATACAACGTCTATACCGAGAGAAAATACTCAAAGGAAAAAGAGAAAGAAAACAATATTTATAGAAAATCCGGTAGAGGTTCGGCTGCGTTTGGTTGATTTCGGAATTTTTGGGTAGAGGTTTGATAGTTTTTGAAGGTTAGGCTTTGGTAACTTGTCTTTGAGGTGGCTGGATTTTGGCTTAGGAATGATGTTTGTTTCAAGAACAAGGGTTGTTCTTGATAGAAGTGAGGTTATAGGACTTTTGGAGGTGGTTTGGAGATTTTTGGAGTGATTTTGGTAAGGGTTTCGAGAGTAGTAAATAGGTTCTACTCGGGTGATGTTTGTACTGGAGAGAGAGTTTTGATTTCAAATGTCCAAGGGTCCTCTCCCAAGAGGGGGAGAGGAATTTTTATAGAAATGTCCATGTTGCATCTATAAATGTGACATGCTGAGTCAGAATTTTTTTTATTAGAAGTGCATTAGGAAAGGTGGTTTGATATTTTGGCTTGGTCGTTTGAGAGGAAATTATATCACCAAATCCGTCGAAAATCAAAAATAAAAATAAATAAAAATAAAAATGAATTTCCAAAGTCTTCTCGGGTCCTGAAATTGATCTGGAAGTTTGATTCGCGCTTGCTCGGCCCTATGCTCGGCCCCGTCTCTGAAAATTTGAAGTAGATATTTGTGATGCTTGAGTCAAATCATAAATTTAGAAAATATCATGGGGTAATTCCGGACACTTTTCGGAAAAACTTTGGAAACCGGCCTTTTTACTTTGAACGGAAGGGGATGCTTCGGGCATACACCTTGAACTGTGTCACATCCGGAAAATTTAATTAATTTCCATCTGTTCAATAAATTCAATAAATCAAAAATCACATATTGTTGAGATCTTGAGATGTTTGGGAGCATCTAAAATCATCATATGTCACGTGGAGTAAATCCGGGTGAGATGGGCATCCATGACATAAAGTTCGTAGATGGTTGACTGTTCGGATAAGTTCCAGACCGCGTTTAAAATCCATCGACCTGATCCATTCTTCAAATCTGAATTTCTTTCTTCATGAAAGTCATAGATAATTTAATTATGAATCCAACGCAACTTGAATCGTCCCAATCGGAGTTCGGACGAAGAAGATATCGCATTTCCAAGTTGCAATCGTCCGACCGAACATCGAAACGAAGCTGGACAGCTTGCTGGTCGCTCGTCCGGAGCCCCGTCCGGACGGGGGATCAGCTGGGCACGATTTTAGCACGGGAAAACTCATGTTTTTGGTTCATAACTCATCCCCTTTCTCTCTCTATCCGAAATTCCCTCAAACCAAACCATATTCTCTCCCTTCTCTCTTCTCTAACTATCAAACCACATGGATTCAAGCCTCCAAGTCTTCTTCAACATTGTTCTACGCGTCTCCCTCTACGCATCCATGGGCATGGATCGTACGATTGCGGTGAGTTCTCTCCTCTCTCTAAATCCTAGATCTATTCTCTCTCTACATTACATGGTTATTGGTTGATCATTTGAGGTTTTGGTCTTAGGAAACATGGTAGAGCATTGTTAGAGCTTGGCTTACTCCGGCAATCATGGAGTTTTCCGGCGACTTTTCCGGCGAGTGTCACCGGAGCTCCGACGAGGTAGAGTTTTCTATCCCTCTCGTTTGTGCTGTTGGTGTTGTACCACCTTCTCATTCGTTTTCTATGAAATCCTGTCAAGTCTTTTATATTCACAAGAATTGGTATCAAGTGTTGTCGTTCACTTAAATTGGTCGCGTTGAGTTTGGTTTAGGGTCATTACATTTTCCCCTAGAACGTTGGTTGTTCGATTCCGAGTTTGATTGTGAAAAACCCCAATCCTTGTAAAAATCTGTCGTTGTCGTTTTATGAAATCAAATTGGGGATTTTGGTTTGTTTTGGACGTTCTTGGATTGTTTGTGGGTCAAACGGTATTTTGACATGTTTTTTGGCAATGAATCGAACAAATGGAATGTTTTGGAAACATGGAACGATTTGTGAACGAATGACACGTTTTGTGAAATGGACGGAAATAGACGTTTTGGAATAAACGGAACTGTTTTGGAAAGAACGGAATAAAAAGTCACATTTTGGTTGATACATTGACTAGGAGGTGTTGCCCTAGGTCACACGAAATGTTTGAAAGAAATGGTAAAATGTGACACGTGACTTGGAACTGTATAGTGGGATTGGCCCACCGACTCTTCGGAGGATTGAGGATTATCAAGTGCTTTTTATTCAGGTTGAGGCCTTGGGATGTACCAAAAGAGGGTCTCCCAATACAAGGCGCAATGGGTGTAAAACTAAACCCTCCCGACGGACGAGGAATCGAGGAATAGACGTGTAGAGGATTGATCCCCTCTATGAACGGAATGGTTAAGTATGATTGATAATACCTGTTAGATAGATATTTGCCCTGCTCCTACTAGAAGGCACGGAAATGGAATACACGTGGTACTTGGAACAAAAACGGGAATTGGAATACATTTGGAATACGAAAATGAGTCTTTTACTTAGTGTGAGTCAACACTTGACACAATTCCCTGTTGGCCTTGTCTATGCAGTTTCTTTTGGTAAAGATCAGTTACGAGTACTCTTTCTTACGAGTCTTGGTTAGACATAGTGTTTTACTACTTTTCTTTACTATGAGCCAGATATGGAATTTTGAAAGAAAAGGAAATGTTTAAAGATAATGAGATCCATCGCATTGCATACTTACTTTCTTTGCACTGTCACACACGTGCATCCCAATAGTATAGACGGTAGGAGATGGATTATCTCTACCAGGCGGTCATGCCTGACCCTCTACTTTTGTAGGACTTACCACATGGACTTGGAGCTGCTGGATCCATCGCAGGACTTGAGGCTGGACCGGACAGTAGTGATAGGTTGTCCTTACTTTCAGTACTGTACTTTCTTTCTTTACTGTTGGCCGCGTTGTGCGGGATTATCATATAAAATCCCATTTGGCCTTCCTCTTTTATTTGGAGCACTGTTGTACAGGGTTATCTTATAAAACCCTTTTTGCCTCCTTTCAGTTGTATTTCATTTCATACCAAGCATGTATTGTAATAAGTAGTGTAATGAGAAGTGTGTGTGGTAGATAGTTCTTTACCCTTTTTTATTTGGATACTCTTACCTATTTAACACTTCTCAAAAAAAAAAAATATGTCTCAAATTTTGGGAGTGTTACAAACTGCTCTTTATTCGTCAAATGTAATTAGCACTAAATGTTTGTCTTTACAAATGATGTCTGCAGAAATTGTGTTTGCTGAATTCTGATGTCGGCTCGTTGTCGCAGTGAAAAATAAACAAAACAGTATTTATGCTTGACTGAATTCTGAATTTTGATCGGATGTATTCAGTTTGTATGCAAACTTCTCGGTAACGGAATTGTTGTCGAATTTCCATTCCTAAACATGATTTCGGATGCTCGTGTGAAATTCTAATGATTCCAAAGCATAAAGTATGCAAAGAAGAGATTTACCGGTCGTCCGATTACTGTTTGTCTTGAACCACAGGTTGGGTTGAAATTCTGACTTCAGGTAAACGTTCCTTAACAATTTACCGATGTTTGCTGACTGATGCATGGTCACTGACTGACGTTGGTGCTGTTTGTGAGAAGTCTTGACATCCCGGAACTGTGCTCGGATTTGTTCAGAGTCTGGTTTGACCAATTTGTTGACTTCTGAGGTTGGGTCAAAATTGGGTATTAATAATAGGCCATGGACACTTTATGCGTGGTGCCATATTTTTTCATTAAAGATTCAAATGGCCGATTGCAAAAATGTGTGCCTTGGTCACTAATAATCGCCCTTGGCATCCCAAACCTCGCAAATATATTTTCTCTCAAGAAATATATGACCACCTTGTTATCGTTTGTTTTTTGTGTGGATAGCTTCTACCCACTTCGACACATAATCTACGGCCAATAAGATATAGAGATAACCAAATGAATTAGGGAATGGGCCCATAAAGTCGATGCCCCAACAATCGAAAACCTCAACCACAATTATGTTAGTAAGGGGCATCATGTTTCTTTGGGTCACACTCCCCAATTGTTGGCACCTCTCACATGTTTTACAAAATTCGTAAGTGTCTCAGAAGAGGGAAGGACAATAAAAGCCACACTGGAGGACTTTTGCAGAGGTTTTCTTGGAAGAGAAGTGACCTCCAGAAGCCTCGGTGTGGCAAAACCGCAAAATCTCTCGTTGGTCTTGATTCAGTACACACCTCTGGATAATTTGATCCGGATAATATATAAATAAGTAGGGATCATCAAAGATGAATATTTTCACCTCACTTAAGAAACATCTCTTGTCATTGGAGGACCATTGCAATGGGAGTTGACCCGTGGCTAAGTAGTTGCTTAACTCTTTTGCGTGTCTGTTATTCTTACAACAAAGGCAACCCCAAGCGTAGGGCACTTGTCGGAGTTAGCATAATATCCGGTAAGTCCAGAATCGTATCCACAGAGACGGTTTGTTTGTTTTGTAAGTCAAAGCAAGAGATTTGTAGTAAAAGACGGGTTTTAGCGGTAGGACGCCAGCCTTTATCTTTATATTTGATGATCTAAGTTATTGTCACAGATTTAAAAAGATACGACTTAAAAGTAAGGTTGAACAATTAGCTATAGATTAATATAGACTTAAGCTAGTTACGAACTTCCATTACACAAACTAGGCCAAGTCCAGGCCGTCATTTGGAAGATAAGTCTTTGGATAAAACATCGGACATAATCTAAACTTCATTTAGGAAAATAACCTCACTAAGTCACTTTATCAAACTCTTAGAATGACATCGCTACAAGCATGGGCCGTGCCAAGGTTCATTGTCTACGGCCCATCAAATAGATTAACAACCCTAAGTTTTGAACAAATGTAGAGTTATTTCCCAAAAT
>NMUG010009541.1:0-11242 GCA_002855965.1 Monotropa hypopitys | reverse complement strand
CTTATATTTGACCCTTATATCTTCTAATTACCCTTTAAACTCTCCAAAACTTATTTTTATTATTTTAAACTCCTTAGATAATATTTTAATTACCTAATTTTCCAATTATTAATATTAAATAATTTTAAATTATGAAACGGGTCTCACAATTACTATCAATGCCTACTGTCTTGGCGATGTCAAGGGAGGCCATACCCACAAGTTAAGGGAATATTTTGTTTTATCATGTTTCATCTATTAGTTCCCAAATCGAGTCGAGATACCACAAGACATGGGGAAAATCCCCAATGGGTTAAGGGGTACTATTTCCTTTCGGACCTACCTAGCCAACCCATGACCACCTAAACCTTATTCTAATACTCAACTCGGGAGGTTACAAATATAAGTGACCTACACGAAGCTAAGGTCACCTTGAACCACAACCACCCTCATTGCAACCTGAGACCTTTCTAATTTAGACCGAGAGCCCATGTGGGCAATTCATCAAACATATGGTGGCAATTGGATTCCAAGGCCACCAAAGGGGTCCATAAGTCTACCAACACGTCAAGATCAACGTCAAGACTCATATCACATTTTGTCGTGGCCTTCATAAATTTTGAAGGCCAAGAATAAGGCCTCCTATGAGACTCTAAGCACAAGAATATGTACTCATACTCTCCCAAACCCAACCCTTATCAAACCAACCTAGTAAAATCCTATAAATGAGTAAGGATGATGAATACAAGGAAACGATCACCCACACATATGTATACAAGAAGGAGAGAGAGATTACCCCCGAGAATGCGAGTCTTGAAAACTCTAGATGAGAGTTCTTGAGCAAATCCCGAATCTATGCTCACCAATGCGTAGTGGAGGTCCGGGGGACCAACCTTTGTGAAGGCCAAAGCTTCAAATCATCACAAATGTGGAGAGAAATGAGAGAGAAATGGGAGAGATAGAGGGAGAGAGAGTTACGGGTAGAGAGAAGAGATAGAGAGATAGAGAGATAAGTACGGCTGAGTGGTGGTGGTTTTTGTTGAGTAAAAATGTAGGGTTGAGTATATATATATATATATACAACCCCCTATATTCATACCTGAAACTGCCCTTAATGGGCTGCATATCGATATGCAATCAACTACAGGGGAGTCCAGAGTACGTGCATATCGATATGCACCATGGGTGCATATCGAAATGCACCTTCAATCCAAATGCACAGGCAGACGACATTTTGATATACCCTAAAGGTATATCAAAATGCAAATGGAGGGGGACAGACCAGAAGGGGTTCATTTCAATATAACCCCGTGTGTATCGAAATGAGGCAAGAGGAGGGGAACACCCGAGAGCTTGTATTTCGATATACACTTAGTGTGTGTATCGAAATACAACTGAAGAGGGAAGAACCAGAGCCCACTTATATCGAAATGCAAAAAAAAGGGGGGGGTGATGGGCATTGCCCTATATCGAAATGTAGATTCTCGGGAGAAATGGGCATTGCCCTATATTGAAATGTAGATTCTCGAGAGAAATGGGCATGAATCCCATTTTGATATGTTGAGGGGACATGGCCTACCTCATATCGAAATATGGGTGGGGAGGAATAAAATAAATAAAATTTATAAATTTAGGGAAAATTCTCAATAAATCCCCAAAAATCCAATTTATTCTAAACTAAATTATAAAAAATTTCAATTAATATTTTTAAATCCAGAATGATTATTTTACAAATTCTGGGAGTGTGACACACCCGATAACACCCGACAATTGTTTTACCAGGTGGGAGAGAAACCAACTCCCAAGTACCATTCCGATGAAGAGCAGATATTTCATCTTCAATATTTGTCCGCCACTCAGAAATGGACAAAGCCTCGTGAACAGTGCTAGGAACAAAGACAAGCAAGACGGAATAAAACTAGCAAAGAAACAAAGCGATGAAGACAAATGATTATAAGAAACTTACTGAGCAATCGAATGAGAAGTGCAATTACGAGTACCTTTGCAAAGGGAAATAAGAGGGAAGGTAGAAGAAGCAGGTCGATCTAGCGACGAAGAAGACAAAGCAACAGATGAGGCGAGGCAGGCGACACTTTGGATCAACAAATGTAAACTTACAAGGGTGGCATTGGACATGGTGGTGTAGTGGGCAGTGTGGCTGACAGAACTAAAGTGAGCATATAGTGGGACGAGTCATCAGATGGAGAACACAGGAGAAAGGGAAAAGACTCGTTGAAGGTGACCTCAACACAGACAAAAGAACAACGAAGAGAAGACGAGTAACACTTGTACACATGTTAAGTGCGAGAATATCCCAGAATCATACATTTGATTGATTTGACTTGTCCTTGCATTGAATGCGAGAATATTCCAGAAACACTCATTTGATTGACCCGAGAATCAAGTTTATCGTAACTCGGATGAAGAGCGTGAACATAATACGTGCATCGAAAGGCCTTAACGAGTAAGGAATGAAGAACACTATCAGGAAATAGGACACTATATAGGATTTGGCTCCCTAATATTGTAGAGGGCATCCAGTTGACAAGATACTCAGTAGTAAGAGTAATATCACTCCAAAAAGATTTGGGCACTTGCATTTGACATAACAAAGCTTGTGTGACCTCTAACAAGTGTCGCAACTTGAGTTCGACGACTCCATTTTGCTGTGGAGTTCGAGCACAATGGGATTGATGAATAATACCGTGATCAACAATAAATGTGGATAAAACATAACGAAAATAATTTTTGAGCATTATCGGGTCAAAATCCACGAATGTGAACATCAAATTGAGTTTTTTATTTTTATATAAAATAAAAAATAGAGTATCATTCTGACCGCTCTTTCATAAAACAAACATACATAACACAAGAGTGATCATCCACATACATAACGAAGTAGTGAAACCAAAGCGTGATGGAACACACATGGGATCCTATAATCATAATAAACTAAGAGAAAAGTACTAAACACATGACTCTTTAACCTAGGGGGAAAGAGAACACGATGTTTATTAAACTCACACATTTCACAAGGACCTCAACTTGACCATAGGATGGGATCATCCATTTAATTTTTAATAGTGACGGATGACCAAGACGACAATGTTGTTGGTAGGATGAGGATTCAAGTGTCGTCCAACAAGAGAGGTTGCCAACACCAAAAATAGTATAGACCACCGCGTTCTGCTTTTGCCATTAGTCTTCCTCCACATCTTGAGATCCTAAAAAAACCCAATAATTCAATGCCTAGTTGGTACACCATTAATGAGTGTTTGGAAAGAGGAATGACGAGGACAAATATAACCTTTTGTAATAATACACAAAGTGACTGTGCTCGGACTCGAACCCAAGACCTTATGGTTATTGAGTTGGGTCTTTACCACTTCCACCAGTGGCCCCTTTTGGACGAAACTGGTCAGACTCAAACACAATGATTAGAAAAAAAGATGACTGAGCAATTGACGAATTTAATAATTTTACTTACAAACATAAGACAAAGGAAAACAAGGGATATATAAACAGAATCTAACGAAACTAATGAACTTAATGGTACAGAACCGAAACTAGCGACGAAAGACATGGAACCATCAGCTGGGGTGACACGAGAAAGGTGGCAAGAAGTATGACAATCAGATAAAATAGCAGAGACTTATATTATATGATCAGATGCACTAGAATCTATAATCCAAGGGATATGAGTAGCAAGATAGGAAAAAAGTTCAATTTTCTGAGCAAATGTAGCAGTAGAAGATGAGGGCATCTAGATTGTGCAATCCAAGAGATTGCTGTGTGGAGAGCGTGCGATGATACTCATCCTCTAGGATACTAACCACTCAGGGTCCTGTGATAGAAGAATTAAAGAGCTGGTGGATATCATCCTTTGAAACTGTAGCATGAGGTGGGGATGGAAAACCATGAATATCCCAACACTACTCGAGAGAGTGGTTTTCACCATTGCAACATGTGTTGTCACGTCCCAATTCAGATAATTATAAAGGAAATTATACAAGAGAGTGACATGGTAGCATAATACAATCTAAACTCTTTATCACAAATATAACTGAAATAAAAACAATAACTAAAATAAGAAATGTCTCATCTCATAATGCAACAAATATACCTATAAAAAGGAAAACTGGAAAGAACTCCCACATGCTAGTGCAGTTGCAGTTGGATAGTGGACGACACTAGCCACGGGGACCTAAAAATAGGTATGGATCAAGTCGACTTTTAAAGCCCATTTTTCTTTCCAAAATCATTTTCCATTGAAAACTTTTATAAAGTTTTCTATTCCAAAACCATTATTCTCAAATTCTTTTAAAAATTACATTTCTATCTCTTACCAAAGCATTTCTTTAAACTTTTAAAACATCTTTTTATTTAATTTATCTCATTCTTGAATCATATTGAAAATCCATTTCCTATCTCTTTAAACTGTACCTTCCCATTTCATCCTTTTGATATATAGAAAATCCACGACTTTTCTCCCAAAAAATTATTCCTTTCTTTTACACCATTTTTTTCCACTATAGATTCCTTTTCTTCTCCATTAGAGAAATTATCATAAATCCATAACAAAATCCATGTTTGTCTTTTTTCATTTCTTTATATAATTACCATTTTTTCCATCTCTTTTCTTTTTGAATCATCAATTTACATTTCTTCCAAAATCATTTCTTCCATTTCTTTCTTTCATTACCAAAACTCATTTTTTCTTTTCTCATCATAAAATCCATCACAAATCCATCATAAAATCTATCATAGGATCGAACAAATGTCCCATCATCAAAACTCATCATCAATTCATAGGATCGAATAAGGTATCTATCAATATCTCATCTCATCACATCTCACCCCCATCACTAATATAGCCAAAGGTCATAGCACCTCCGATCAGAGTTGTTACAGATCTGTTACTCTGTGAATCAATCCGAATAAGTACATCGATAATGAATCAGGGGCCGTTCGCCACCCTCCCAATAATAGGGAAAATATCTCATATCAATGCTCCAACATTTATCTGACTCTGGAGCGGTAGACCTTAATCAATGATTACTCTAGTATTTCTTCGACCCTGGAGGACGACCCTAATCCATGCCACTGCTCCAATATTTCTCATACCTTGGACAGACCCTCATGGCTATAATAGCATAAAAATCTTCCTTTTTCCTTTATTATTTTTCAAAACCCTCTTATCTCTTTTATTCACAAAAATATATATTCCTTTTTATCACAAAACCATTTCTTCATTTTATGTCAAGCCACACTTATTTATTTACAAAATGTCATTTTCCATTTAAACCAAAATCCTCATTTTCCATTTTGTTATAAATTTTCCACTTTTTATTTAATTCTAAAAGATCTTCTTCAATTTATCATAAATCCCACTTTTCTCGTTTCTACCAAAATATGCTTGATCCATAACAAATTTTCATCCAAACACTCTTTAAAAAGAATAACACTTATAATATAGAATTACAAATAATATTTATCTCTAATTTATAAAGTTCTAAGTACTCACCCGAATCAAAATATGAGCTATCCAAAGCTGTTAGTACGAACTATGACATACTAGAAGGTGGGCACACACAATGTGTGTGCAATGAATAGTGTACAAGGCAACTGCAAAGGCATTTTTTACAAATGGAGTGAGTACAAATATGGAGTGTTTTGTGGGCATATTTTTACCCTTATTGTTATTGTGCAATGGAATGACATTTAATTGAAATTTAGATTCTTGTATAGGATAATTTTTGAAAAAGAAGAATTGACACAATGACAAAACATGTCAACACCAAATATGTGCTCTCCATTTATATATTTGAATAGATAATAACACGTAGAGTACAAGTTGGATGGATCAAGTGGATGAATGTTTCGAGAGTGTTGTGCGGCCGCATGATACTTGCAAATTTGAAGGGAAAATTTTAATGTAGCTGAAATGAGAATGTTGAGATGACAAAATAAAAAAATATGGATGTGACAATTTTAAGAGAGAATTAGAAACAATAAACCATAGTTGTAAAAGGCACAACAAGGCACACTTATTGTGCCTCAAGGGGCACGAAGCGAAGCATCTTATAAGAGATGCAAGTTTATACGATGGGGCATAAAAGGGGCATGAGGCGTAAAATAAAAGCGTTCCTCTTTGCACAAAGAAAAAGGATCCTAACCCTAATCTATATCTGATTCCCTCTCTCAGAAGCAATTTATCTCTTCTCGGTCAGTCTTTTGCAAGGTATCACTCTCTGTTCTTCCACTTATTCTCCTCCCTCTCTTCCCCATTCTCTCCCTCTTTGTGGTTGTACATGTATGCATATATGCTGTATATATATATATATATGCATATTAAACTTTGTTTGTATTGATTTTCACACAAAACAACCATAGAGTACATGTGCTATTTATCTAAGTAGGAATCAAATCACTACCATAAATTGTCCCTAAACTAGTGCTACGACAATAAGGAAATGATTGATAATTGTTGAAGAATATTTGTGTATCAATTAGGAAGATTGTAATTGTATTATGTATCAATTAGGAAGATTGTAATTAGCCAAATTAGGTAGGATAATTGATTAGATTAGATTAGATTGGATTTTGCTTTCCTTATTTTCAGTTGTACCCAGTCTATAAATAATTCCTCCTTGAGAGAAGAATACACATCATTCGATTATTTCAACATGGTATCAGAGCGGGTTTTTACGCTCTAATTTTTTTCTCGACTTCTCTCGACTGAGTGGTACTCAACTTACTCAGTATTTTTTTCTGTCTCATAACTCTTTCTACAGTGTTACAACCCAAGTCTAACACTTGGATACAAACTTCTTCGATACAGCTGATAGGTATGGCAACGTACCTATTTACGCTCTTTAACTTTATGTTTTGACAGTCCCAAGGCATGTATCTAATAAACTTTGGTGTAGTTTTTGTGTTTTGTTTGATTTTAGAAAATAAAGAGGAAATACGGTAACAAGGAGCATTTAGAGGCTTAAGGAAGACAATGAAAAGATTGCATAGTATTGAGGTCCCCAAGTGTCGAAGCATTGAAGCCTAGCATGAAGAGAAGCAAAGAGCCAAAAATCTGCACCTGTCGTCCGGACGAAGCATCACCATGGTCCGGACGACGCCCCCAGAAATCTTGCAAATCCAAGTGCCCACATGGTCCGGACGAAGGTACTCATGGTCCGGACGACACATACCTTTCGTCCGGACGAAGAATTTGTATGGTCCGGACGAGACAGCCAACCAGCATTTTGGGTTTGAAGATTACCTGTCGTCCGGACGACGCTACCTATGGTCCGGACAACGCCTGTGCGATTTGAATTTTAAATTTAGATTTTTTAAGTGTTTTTGAGGGGGAATTTAGGGGAACTATATAAGGGTCTTATGTAATTGAAAGAGGATGTTTTTTGACTTGGTTTTTGGTAGAGAGAACCCTAGAGGAGGCTATAGATCTCAATTCTCAAATCTCCATGGATCTAAAAAGCTTCAAGAGATCTCCAATGGCGTCTTCTTCCTCAAGGATGCACTAAACTCTTGAAGCCTAGGGAAGTTGTAATCTCCTTGTTTTCTATGTATTTGTAAACTCTTGTTTTGATTGGTTGGTGTGAGGACAATTGCTTTCATATCGAATTAAATGCTTTCATCTTTGATCTTCTTTGAAGTTGATGTCTTTATCGTGCTTCAAGTTGTTTTAGATTCAATATGCTTGCAATAGACTTTCAAATTTAATCACAACCCATAGTAAGATAATTGATTCTCCATACGACAAGTCGTGTCATGCGACAATCCGTGCCTAGAGACGAATTGTACACTTGAGACGAGTTGTGCTACGTGGAGATCCGTTATGCTACTTTGAGTTCGTGGATTTTCATACTTTGATTTAATCGAGTTGCAATAGGTTGAATCGAAGTCTATCATCACCATACCATTTTGCACGTTCGTGTTGTTTACAAATATATGAGACAAGGAATTGCAATGACTCTAGGCATCTCTCTCCGTTGAATTTAGGTCAAATCAATTTTAGTTCTTTAATTAAATTGTTTTCATTGTTCAATCACAAATCTCAAAACCATCATCTTTTTATCGAAACTAAACTTAAAAATAATAACTAAATCTATTCGGCCATTCACTTTCCTTGAGATCGATCCTTGACTTACTGCTACTACGTAGTTGTATTTCATTGTTTTATAAATATTATCTTTGACCGCACTCACGACGGAGCGATCAACAGCCCACTTCTTCAAACCCTAAATACCCTAAATGTCTAGCCGCCAACCCTAATACTTCCGCATAGTCGTCGCCACCTCTCTCATAGAAAACCCTAATACTGCCGCCGCCATTCCCGTAAACAGTCCCAGCCGCTACCACAACCGTCGGTTCCCTCTCTGCCTATCACCTCCGCGCCTGGTTCCCACCATGAGCGTCTCGCCGCCGCGCCCTCTCGCCATCTCCATCGCCAAGCTCAGGTGACGGTCGCCACCCATCACCGATCACCTCCTTGCCTCGTCGCCAGCCTCCGGCCACTCTCTCTCTCTCGATCTGGCAGAGTCGCCGCCTCTCGCCTCCTTCCCACATCCCGATGTTCTCTCTCTCTCTCGTCCATAGTGCTGTCCGATCTCGATCTGTCAGATCCGCTTGCCGGCGACCCAACAAGTTCTTGTTGCCTCTACAGCGACTACTGTTCAAATCAGTTGCCACATTCTTCAGCGCCGCAACCAACGCGACACCCTTCGCCACCACATTGCTACTGCCGCCTCAACCCAGTCAGCACATATCCAACAGATCCGCAACCACCCTCCTCTGGCTGTCTTCTTCAAGTAACTCTCAGATCTGTCTCAGATTGTTTTCCAGATCTGTCCATCAACCATCACCATTCAGATCTGTTCTTCCACCATTGCCGCCAATCTCCGACGTCATCATCGTCGCTACTATCATCAGATCTGCGGGTTTACCAGGTGATTGTATTGACGCCTTATTTGTAGTATTGATATTTATCTGATTCGTTCACTGTTGGTTATCTCTTTGGGATGTCTCGTGATTATAGTCCCAACCGTAATATTAGATTCAGCAGTGGTACAAAGAAATGTATTCATTGTGGTGCAACAAACCACGATGTTAAGTTCTGTTGGAAGCTTTATGGAAAGCCAATTTGGGCTGATCAAGCTACACTTGAGGGGGAGCTATCTACTCTTGCTCCTGCTCAGATTACTATATCTAAGCCCGAGTATGATTCTATGGTTCAACGGGTCAATGCATCTTTTTCTTCCACTACGACCCATGTCGCCTCAGATATCACCAGTCTTCACTCCTCTTCTCATACCATAACACTCTTTGGATTCTCGATTTTGGTGCGTCTGATCATACGACAAATGACTTATCTCTTTTAACTAATGCTATTACCCATTCTGTTCCTTCTTATATTACAATTGCTGATGGTTCTAAAGTGCTTGTTCGTGGTATTGGTACATATTCCTCATCTGGTCATGTTTTTTTGGCATGTCTTATATTTGCCACAGTTCCCTTTTAATCTTATTTCCATTCATAAACTATCTCATACTCACTAGTGTTCTATTCTTTTCTATCCTTCTCGTTGTGAATTTCAGTATCTAAAGACGCAGAAGATAATTGGTTTGGGGTATGAGAAGAATGTCATGTATTACCTTTAAGAGGAGGAACAGTCACAGCCAACCATCTCTTGTGGGTCCTCTGCTCTACATTCTACTATCACGCCATATCAGTGGCATTGTCGTCTTGGGAACTCGTCTTCTGCCAATCTTCGAAAGCTAGTTCCAAATTTACCTAACTTTTCTCTTTTCAATTGTGATACATGCAAAGTAAGTAAACACCACAGAGTTTCCTTTTCTTTACGCCCTGAATCTCCATCTTCACAACCTTTTGCTTTAGTTCATTTAGTTAAGTTTATGGGTTGTGTGTAAATTGTTAGTAGTCTAGGGTCCTTAAGTGTAATTATTTTTTTGTTCTTTTTCCTCATATATTTTTGTGTGTTGTAATAATATTCTGTGAGAGAAATACGAACGTTTTACACTCTCTCAAAGTCTGCATGGTATCAGAGCAACTCGTGCAACCCTAGCCGCCGATTTTTTTTCGTTACAGCTCCGACGTTGCCGCCTGTGGTCTCCGGCCTCTTCCGGCGTTAGTCGCCTGCCGTTGCCTTTCTTCGCCGGGTCTCTCCATCGCTGCCCTCGCCTACCTCAGGCGACTGTCGCCTGCCCTGTGCGCCATTTTTTTGGCTTGTGATTAGTTCCCGATTTTATGTTCCTCTCTTCCTTCATCTCTGCAAAACAAACATCTCGCCAGAATACATGGCATTACCTCTCGATCATATTCTTCTCGCCTCCTGAAGTTTTTTTTTCTTTTTGCTTGTGCTGATTCGTCGGCACACAGATTCGTATCCTTGAACAAACCAACCAAATAGGTCTTGAAGTTTTGAGCGATTTCTCTAACTAGTCTCTAGAAAGGGAGTTTCTTGATTCAGTGCTCTTCTGATACTTTCGGATCTCTCTGAGTGCTACAGTTCCTGGATGGAATCTGTGTGGGGTTTTTTTCACCGTAAAAGTTTGTTAGTGCTGTGACAGCTCTCTCGATTTACAGAGGAAGTTTTCAGGTGAATTTGTGCTGCGTTTCTCGCTGCTGTTGCTGCAAATTTTTGTCTGAGCGTGGACTATTATTGGGTTTGTTTGTTGCTGTGTTTCTTCTTGCATTGCACATTCATATTGAGTCAGCCTAGTCCGTTGGTGTTAGCTGATATCCTTTACGGAATGCACAACCGTTGTATGGCTATGTCAGTGAAGCCAACAAACCCACCTATCGTTGCATTGCATTTTGTGGTTGTTGTTGTGTGACTGATTATTATTTGGTTGCGGTTTACGGCTTGGTTTATTGGGTTCTTGGGTTCTGATTGTCCTGCTTTGACTGTGTTGTTGTCGATTGGGTGATCCGTGGTTGGTATGGAATCTTCAGTGACAGATGCCCCTCATACTGGCCCTCTTTCTCAGGGGGAGTTGCAAACTCTCAGGTGCCTCGTGGCCAAGATCAGTAGTTCCTCTCCTATAGCTTCCGTTTCTGTTACCTTACCTTTCTCTAATGTTTCTACAACTTCCTCTGTTCCTTGGATAATCGATTCAGGTGCAACTGACCACATGACCGGGTGTTCTTCCTTTTTTGATTCCTACTCCACTTGCTTTGGTAAGGACAAAGTTAGAGTTGCCGATGGTTCTCTGTCTTCAATTTCGGG
>NMUG010009540.1:0-11242 GCA_002855965.1 Monotropa hypopitys | reverse complement strand
GTGGTACATACTGGAGTGAAATCCTGGTAGTGATCAAAGATCAGCCACAAGTTGGTAAGAGCTGTAAAATACTGTAATGGAGTCAACTCATCTTGATTTTGGTTCTCAATACGGCGTTTCAAATCATAGATTTGAGCAATATTCTCCTTCCGAGAGTATGTTTCAGCAACTGTGTCCCATATATCCTTAGAAGTAGTTAGATTCAAATATCCTTCCCCGAGAGAAGGTACCATCGAATGAACTAACCAATTCATGACCAAGGAATTTTCTTTATCCCAATCGATATATCGGGGATCTGTGACAGAAGGAATAGTAATTGTCCCATCAATGTAGCCCATTTTCCCTTTACTTTTTAGGAAGAGAGTGGCAGAACGGGACCATGAAAGAAAATTTTGGCCATCAAATAAGGAGGTAGTGATTCGCAGGTTGGGGTTTTCACTGGAGACAACAATTTGTCTCTCCATCAGTGGCTGAGAAGTGGCTGAGGTTTCTGTAGACTCATCCATAGCAAAAAACAACCCAACAATCACCCAACAACGATTATCCAAAGAAATAACTTAAAAATAGGATTCAGAGACTTCGTGCATCATAGCAAGAAAAATCAACGATAATCCATAAAGGTACGTGACTACCGGTAGATCGCGCGACTATCAGTAAGAGGGTGCGTCGAGTAGATGGCTCTGAACTGTGGTGGCGCGCTGGTGGTGGCGCGCTGGTGGCCTCAGTAGATCTGAGTAAGGCAAGGCAGATCTGCGGTTGCGGTGCGTGGACAGAGGCGAGGCTGGTGGCAGCGGATGGTGCTGCTAGTGGCGACGGAGGGTACTGCTGGTGGCGAGTGGAGGCGAGGCACGGTTGCGTGGAGAGATGTAGCGGCTGAGAGGAGGCGCGATTTGTGGAAAGGAGAGAGGCGCCGTGAATGGTGGTGTGCTGGTGAGATGCGACGGCTTGTTGCGTGCTGGCGGGGCGGCACTGGCTGGCGGGGCGGCACTGGCTGGCGGGGCGGATCGAGGAAGAGAGAAAAAGAAGACGTAAAAAAACGTAAAAAAAAAAAAAACCTAATTAGGGTGCTCTGATACCATGTTGAAAAGCCCAAGTAAGTCCAAGCCCACATTGCTCCTTAAAACCAAGGTGTTAAGGATAGGGAACTTGAGGCTTATAACCAATAGAGGTGGGAGATAACTCGGAGATGTGGGACAATTGCCAATACACCCTCCTGGACCAATTCCAACATGTACTTCTAGAACCGAAAGATAGCCACTATAGACTAATCCATAGTCTATTGTTTTCTTCAGATATTTCAATACCCGATTTACAGCATACCAATGTACATCACTTGGGTTGTGAGTATATCTACTCAGTTTGCCCACTGCATATGCAATGTCTGGCCTTGTACATGTCATGGCATACATCAAACTTCCTATCACTCTAGAATAATCTAGTTGTGATATCGCTCTCCCAGTGTTAGGATACAACTTAACATGTGGATGAAAAGGTGTAGTTACTCGTGTACTGTCAAAGTGATTAAACTTTTTGAGAATTTTTCCTATATAATGAGATTGACTAAGGACTATATTTTCTCCTTGTCTCTTAATCTTGATACCCATAATAACATCAGCTACACCCATATCCTTCATACTAAAACTAGATGAAAGGATATCCTTTGTACATTGAATGCTTTCTTGATCAGTCCCAAAGATAAGCATGTCATCCACATACAAACATATGATTACACCTTTATTTCCAGTAAATTCACTATATACACATTTATCTCCTTGGTATATCCTAAATTCATTTGATACAATAACTTTATCAAACTTTTCATGCCATTGTTTGAGTGCTTGCTTAAGCCCATAAAGAGATTTGACAAGCTTGCAAACTTTATTTTCTTGACCTTTCACAACAAAACTTTCTGGTTGCTCTATATAAATCTCTTCATCCAACTCACCATTTAAAAATGCAGTTTTAACATCCATTTGGTGAATTTCGAGTTTATAAATAGAATCTAAAGCAATTAACACTCTAATTGTAGTTATTCTTGCCACCGGTGTATAGGTATCAAAGTAATCAATACCTTCCTTTTGTTTGAAACCTTTTGCAACTAGTCGTGCCTTGAATTTTTCAATAGAACCATCAACTTTCATTTTATTTTTGAAAATCCATTTGCAACCAATAGCTTTGGAACCCAGAGGCAAATCAACAAGAACCCAGGTATTATTTCTGTCACACTCCAAAATTTTTATATGAATTATAAATTTATTTTTAATTCTCGTATGATCATCCGTATAGTAATTAGAAAGTTCTTCATGTAATGATCGTTGGGAATTCGTCCAAATCTTGTCGGGAGTGTGCTTGAAGAAACAATTTTAGGAAAATCATTTTTTTGTTCCTCTCGACCGGTACCTCCTAAACCCCGACCGGTCGCAGCTTACCAGAAGGTTCCCGACCGGTCCCCCCCAAAGCCCCGACCGGTCTCAGTGTTACCCGAGAGGTCTCGACCGGTCGGCGAAAAGCCTAGACCGGTCGCCGCGTTCAATTTTTGTAATATTCTGCAGATTTTAAAACGGGTAGTTTGGGAATTTCCCAGGGGCTTTATATACCATTTGGAGCTCGAAATACCTACCATTTTTCATTCCACACTCTCTCTCTACCTCCCTTTAACCCTAGTTATCTCAAACCCTTGCTTCTCTCTAAGATTTGGGATTCCTAAGGAGGGTTTTGGAAGATTTGCTCTTTACAAATCTTGTAGAGGGCTTCAAGAGCTTCGAGTGGGTGGTTTTAGTTCGTGGCTTTGTGTTGAGATTTCTCCAAGGGTGTAAGTAAAAGTCTTCTAAAGGTAGGAATTCTTACACTCCTCTATTCATATGTGTTGTCTTGTAGTTTTTCCAAAATCAATTTGAGAAAAACATGTGTTGTGTTTGTCTAGGTTTATGTTTAATGTTGGATTGTTGATTTTCCCTTGGTAGGAGTGGTTATTGTTGCGTAATTGGGAATCCTACGGGTTTAATTTCATGAATATGTCACTTGGTATTGAAAGCCCCAAATTCTATTGAAAACCCTAAATTGTCAAAATCGGGGAAAATGACATTTGAACCTAAATTCATGAAATTCATGTTACACCGATTAAATTGGCATATGGAATCATATATAAATGATGGGACACAATGATGATAGGCCTTGGAACACATAATGGTGGAATGTGATAAACATGACTTGGCCTTGGTACACTTAAATGTGGAATGTGAATGTATGGACTTGGCCTTGGTACTCTATATGAGGTTTGGATACACTTGAGTGGCTATAAATTCGGGTTGCTTACCTTGTGTCATTGTTTGGAGTGGCACACGACATTGCGCAATGGAGGTTTGACTGGACCTTCCCAGTGAGCCGGGGAAAACAGGAACTACACGATAAAGGGTTGACGAGCCCCGATGCGGAACTAGCCTTGGGACTCTTGTGGTGACCGTTGTGGTGATCTTGGCACACTTGTATGATATTGGAACAACATTGGAATGATCGGAATCCTTGAAATAAAACATATGTTGGAACCATGAAAATGTTATGTTGAAACAAGGTTGGAATGATTGGAATCATGTAATGGAATATGCCTTGAACATTGACAATCACACCTTAGAATATGTTGAATATACATGGAAAGTCTTGGAATAAATTGTTGGTAATTGCTCCTTCCTTTGGTAATCACGTTTCATATTGAGCCTACTTCTATGCATGCATCCCACATTGTTTTCTCACTTATATTGCAATCATATGAATCGTTGTGTAAGTTTTCCTACTAGGCGTTCGCCTAATCCTCTATTTTTATAGGGAAGGGACCGACAAATTAGCTTGACGGATTCAAGCATTGGATGGCATGGAGCATGATCAATCTTTGGAGCATGTTTTCTTTTAGTTTTTCGGAAAATGTTGTAACATTAACACCCGGTTGGATTTGTACTTTAAACTCATGTGTATGTGTGTTGTGGACTATTGGTACTCTTGTTTGGTTGTGGTGGGTGATGGTTGTTAGACTTTTATTAAATGTTGCTCTATGCCTTTCCTTTAAAAAAATGGTTTGAAATTTTTGGGGTGTTACAATTTCCCATAATAGAATCCATTTCATCTTGGATTGCTTCTTTCTAAAATCCATAATCTTGTGACTTCATAGCCTTCCCGTAGGTCATAGGATCTGATTCGATGTGAAATGAAACCATGGTATGGTTACATATAGCCCCCTTAGTTCCTTAAACTAGGTAAACTATAAAGTCAGGACCAAAGGACTTAGAAACACGAGCCCTCTTACTTCTCTTAAGTTTGACCTGTTCCGAAGGATTTACATATGTGTCCGATTCCAAAAAGTCTGGCTCTTTATCTTCACTAGGCCCCTTAGGAATAGATGCAAACCTATTCTCATAAAATACTGCATCCCGTGATTCAATAACACTATTAATTGCTACTGAATCATTTGGCTCACAAACAAGAAACCTATATGCTTTACTATGTAAAGCATATCCAAGGAATATACATTATATTCCTTTTCCCCCCAATTTCTTTCTTTTAGGTTCCGGCAATTTAACAATTGCTCTACATTCCCAAGTTTTAAAATAACTCAGATTAGGTTTCTTTCTTTTCCATAACTCATATGGAGTTATATTAGACTTTTTAAATGGCACCCTATTCAAAATATAAGCAGCGGTAAGTATGGCTTCACCCCACAAACCACTATCTAAACCTGAATTGCTAAGCATGGCATTTACCATTTCTGTTAAAGTCCGATTTTTCCTTTCAGTCACTCCATTTTGTTGTAGAGTATACGGTGCAGTCTTTTCATGAATGATCCCAACACTTTCACAATAATCCAGAAAATGGTATTCACCACCCCTATCAAATCCTAAATGTTTTATTGATGTTCCACATTGGTTTTCAACTTCAGTTTTGAAAATTATAAATTTTTCAAGAACTTCATCTTTCGAATGTAGTAGATATACATGACAATATTTAGAGTAATCATCTAAGAATGTTAGAAAATATTTTTTACCTCCTCTAGTAGGGGTGCTATGCATGTCGCATACATCACTATGAACAAGTTTTAATAAAGATGACATCCTAGTAACTTTAGTAAATGATAATCTAGTTATCTTTGTAAGTGCACAAACTTTACATTTTTCAACCAAATCATTATCATAATTAGTAATCAGATTTAATTTAAACATATCATCCATTTTTCTAGTATTAACATGTCCCAAACGATTATGCCATAATGAAAGAGAGTCAATCAAGTAAGCAGAAATAGGAACTGTATTATTGATGTTAAGTTTGAACATACCCTCATACAAATAACCTTTCCCAACAAAGGTACCATTCTTAGACAAAACAAATTTACCAGACTCAAACACTAACTTGAAGCCATGCTTATTAAGCAGACTCCTAGATACAAGGTCTTTCCTAACTTTTGGTACATAGTAAACATCAGTAAGCGTAAGAATATTGCCAGATGTGAACTCCAGATCCACTTTTACTTTGTCCTTGACAACAGTAGTCGATACATTTCCCATGTACAATACCGTACCCTCTTCAACTGGTTCATAATTAATGAAGGCCTTCTTGTCATGGCACACATGCTTCGTAGCCCTTGAATTGATCCACCAGTTTCTGGCATCCTCGATAACATTAATCTCAAATATGACAGCCACAAAGTTACCCTGTCTTTGATCCCGATGCCTCTGATTTCTTCCTTTTGGACTTGCAATTCTTTTTGAAATGCCCTGGTTCACCGCAACGCCAACATTCAACCTTTGGCTTTTTCCCTTTCGGGTTATAGCCCCGGTCGTTGCTTTTACCGAATTTCCACTTCTGTTTACCCTTGTTTTTGGACTCTTGCCCTTCCTCAACCATGTGAACCTTGGAGTTATTAGCCCCATGTTCTTCCTTTTCTTGACGCTTTGACTCTTCCTCCACCCGAAGATGGATAGCCAATTGTTCCAGCGTAAGATCTTCAGTTTTATGCTTAAGACTTTTCTTGAAGTCTTTCCAGGAAGGAGGGAGTTTATCAATCACAGATGACACTATGATTGATTCATCCATGTTTATATTTTTTTATCTTAAATTGATTAAGAATGTACTGAATTTCATGCAATTGATCAATCATAGATTTGTTATCTATCATTTTGTAATGCATGAATTGACTAACCAAAAACTTTTTGCTTGGTGCATCTTCTGTTAGATATCGTCCTTCCAGAGAATCTCACATCTCCTTTGCAGTCTCCGTATTGGAATACACATCGAACAATGCGTCTGAGAGTGCACTCAGAATATGACCCTTGCATATTTAATCATCATTCTCAAATCTCATTCTAACACGGGCCTCTTCCAATGTTTAATCTTCTTTGTTGTCAGGGTTGGGAGTGGTGAGAACATACACCACGTTAAGAGTTGTGAGCATGAAATGCATTTTCTTTTGTTAACGCTTGAAGTTACACCATCAAACTTGTCCAACTTCACAAAATCTTGTGTCTAATTGTCGCAGAGACTTAGACGCCATGATACCAGAAACACTGTTTTTCGATTCTTGGTGCAAACCTGTGAAATATGGAACAGAATAATGACAATGGAAGTTGCTTCGAGACACGTTACGGAGTCGCTGTCCGAAAAACAGTGTTTGCCCCCACCTATTGTTGTGCACCGGGTTGCAGCAAACCTGTTTCGAGTATATAACGAAGCTTTTGCATTCGCACAAAACGAAGGACAGACAGAATAGAGAATCAATAGATAACAAACGAACCGAGGAATGTTAATTCGTTTCTACAGATTAACGAACTAACACTGGACATAATGCTTTTTAAGTAGAGAGAGTTATTCCTGAATTTCCGAGTATGTGTAATGGTTTTGATCTAGATTCTTTAAATAGGCCTAGACACACCCCTTTACAAAGTCATGTCACTTTGTGAAACAATACACCCCTTCACATGGTCGTGTCATTTGGTGAAACATTGCACCAATTCACAAAGTCATGTCGCTTGTGAAACATTATACCCTTTCAATAGTCATATCACTTGGTGAAATATTACACCCTTTCACATAGTCATGTCACTTGGTAATTTGAGAAAACTCTCAACACATTAAAATAAGCATTCAAAATAAAAGAAAATTTAATAAAAAAACACCCCAAAACAAATTCCTTATTTTGATAAATTACAACAGAATTAACCACAATTATTCATTCTGAAGAAGTGCAGATTCTAGTAGACATCTATATCTGCAAAAGTGTATGTTACAACCACAAAAGGAAACTCTTCTCAAACAAGGATGTTCTTCTAATACCACTGATAATAGATATTTTTCTTAGAATCTTGGAATATCTTCTCACATTCATATGTTTCAACCCTCAAATGAAAAAGGAATGTTTTATCCTCAGTCTGGACAAGATCAAGACAAGAATACTAGCTATGATAATAGAAATAGAGGCAATAGAAATTCAGGTTTTGGCCAAAGAAATGTCTGTCAAATTTGTGGCAAAACTAATCACACTGCATTTTCTTGTTACAAAAGACAAAATCTCAACTATCAACCTCCTCATTTGTAAACAATGGGTTTAATAGATCCAATTCTCAATTATGGAATGGATAAGACAAAATCTCAACTATCAACCTCCTTCATTTGTAAACAATGGGTTTAATAGATCCAATTCTCAATTATGGAATGGATATGGTACATCAAAGAATAGTTTCTCTAGATTTAATGGACCTCAAAATGGCTTCTTGAATGCTTCTCCTCAACAAAGAACTTTTGAGAATGGTAGTGAATCTACTAATTTGAATGGTTATCAAAGTAATGTTGGTTCTTACAACTTCACTGGAAACCCTAGTTTGACACCTTTGGCTCAGCCGCAGATTCAGTTCTCTTTATTTACAAGACCTAGAAATATCACACAGTTTGGTACACCAGGAAATACACCAATGATTAATATGGTTAATCCTACTGCTACATCATCTTCATCTAGCTCCTTATAGTGGGCTTTTTCACATATGACCAATGATCTGGAAAATTTATAGCTTCATCAACCTTGTGGTTCAGGAGAACAACCTTGTGGTTCAGGAGAAGGTGTTGTAGTTGGTAATGGAACATCCATTCCGGTTTTTTCTTCTGGTAAGGGTCTTCTTCCCACACCAACTGTCAATTTTACTCTTAATAATGTCTTACACTCACCTGCTATTACTCATAATCTTTTGTCAGTTTATCAATTTGCTAAAGATAACAACTGTACTCTAATCTTTGATTGTAATGAATATTTGATCCAGGACAATCACTCTCATCAGGTTCTTCCTCAACGTCCTGGCCTTCAGGGATTATACCCCATTCAGACATCCTCTAAAGCAGATTATTCTACTTCAAGTCATCGAGTTTTAATTGGTAAATATTTGTCTTTTGCTTCGGTGTGGCATCAGAAATTGGGTCATCCTAGTCTTCCCCTTTTTCAGTCTTTAATAAAACAATTTCATTTGCCTATTACTAAGCCATTGGATGTAATATATTTCTGTTGTAATAAATCTAAGAGTCATAAACTGCGTTTTCAATTGTCTGTTTCTAAGACTTCTCAGCCCTTTGATTTTGTACATATGGATGTGTGGGGTCATGCTCCTGTTGATTCATTCCAAGGTTATAAATACTACTTGTTTGTTATTAACGACGGTAGTACATATACTTGGATGTCTCCATTGCATTATAAATTTGAGGTAAAAACTGTGATTAGTCAATTCAAAGCCTATGTTACTACTGAGTTTAACACTTCTGTAAAAAAGGTAAGATCAAACAATGGGGGAGAATTTGTGAATTATTTCTTAACTCAGTTGTTTCTTGTTTCTAGGATTCTTCATCAAACTTCTTTTCCCTATACTCCTGAACAAAATGGAGTAGTTGAATGAAAATACAGACATTTGATAGAAACTACCCTAACTTTACTCATATATGCTGGTATGCCGAGTAATTTTTGGTTAGAATCTCTCACTACAGCAGTGTATCTGAAAAATAGATTACCTCATAGCTCTCTTCAATTTCAAGTTCTATATACAATTCTCTTTCATAAACTCCTGATTACTTAGCACTTAAACCATTTGGTTGCGCTTGTTTTCCTTGCCTCAAAACATATAATTCTCATAAATTGCTTCCCAAATCTAAAACTTGTATCCACGATTGTCCAAGAGTGATACAAGGAACTCCTAAGAATCCCCACACCTTCTTCTCCCAAATTTCTCTTCAATGACTTCAAATCTCTCAAGGAAAGTTTCTCTCTCTCCCCTCTCTCTCTAGAGTTGGAATGGTGAAATAATGTGTAATGAACCGTCCAATATCATCTCTATATGTTTAAGTCTCATAGGTAACCGTCCAATTATGTAAAACACCCAAATTGCCCTCTTTGTAATTGCTGAAAAATTCTGTGAGCGAAGTAGGGTTATAGATAATCCAGTGAGAGTGGTTATCGATAACCCAACCCTCGGCATTTAACATGGAATAGTAAAATTTTATGGTTATCGATAGCCTAACAAAACTTGTTACTGATAACCCATCTCTCGGCATTTTATTACGGTAACCCAAAACAGTCGGTTATCGATAACCTCCAAAATCCTATTATCGATAACATCTTCCTTGGAATTTTGTATTGAGCATTTAACGACCCTGGTTATCGATAACCGGGAATCTGTGTTATCGATAACCTAGGCTATTTTTTTCAACTTTCTATCAAATCTTCCCCCAATCTTCCCAACTCAATTTCTAACGTTTTCTCAACATTCTAAACCTCAAATTAACATCCTTAAGTTATTTCATAAACTTCCCAATTCACAAACAACCTCAAGTTTGAATTATAAAATCCCAAGGCAATGCTCAAAACACTCTAACAACCCAATTTCTCAATCTCATACACCCAAAATCATAATACACTCCAAACATTCTAACATCATTAATCATCAATTTCCCTTATATCCAAAGGTCTAACATGGTAGATGAAAGGTGCATTTTCATATTTCATGCAAAGTATTTAAAAACGAATTACTTTATTTAAACAAGGGAACGGGTATTACAAAGGGCGACAACGACAGTCGGCATATTATGCCTACTCTGTGTCGTAAGCAATCTCTGGCAAATCAACTTGATTTGCTCCGTAGTCTGATGAGTCGCCTCAGGACCAAAGACTGAAGACTCACCAACTTCTAACCAACAGATAGGAGATTTACACGGGCGACCATACAAAGCCTCAAAAGGTGTCATACCGATACTCGACTGATAGTTGTTATTGTAGGCGAACTCCACCAAGGGAAGATGATCAGTCCAACTACCACCAAAATCAAGGACACAATAACGAAGCATATCCTCCAAAATCTGAATGGTACGCTCGGACTGACCGCCAGTCTGAGGATGAAAAGTAGTGTTGAACACGAGCTTGGTACCCATGGCGGCCTACAAGCTACGCCAAAATCTGGAAGTGAAACGAGGATCACGGTCAGAAACAATAGAAGAAGGGGCACTGTACAGACGAATAATCTCACGAACATATAACTTGCTCAAAGAGTCCAAAGACTGAGAAATATGAATAGGCAGGAAATGTGCAGACTTCGTCAGGCAGTCTACAACAACCCAAATAGCATCAAATCCACCCGGTGCTCTCGGCAAACCGGTCACAAAGTCAGTGGTTAAATGCTCCCACTTCCACTCAGGCACATGCAAAGGTTGAAGCAATCCAGCAGGTCTCTGGTGCTCGGCCTTAACTTGCTGACAAGTAAGGCACCTTGCCACAAATGTGGCAACATCCCGCTTCATTCCTGGCCACCAAAACTAACGACGAATGTCATGGAACATTTTTGTACCACTAGGATGAACGACGAAAGGAGAATAATGAAACTCATAGAGTATTGCCTCTCTGCAAGAGACAAGGACGAACAATCAATCATGAAAATGAATGCTCATATCAGAATAGACCATCCATCCAAGAATAGTCTCACCAGCAATGAACTTGGAACGATAGGAAGCAGCAACAGCATCGCTAGCTTGCGCCTCAATGACTCCTTGAGACAAAGTAGAATGGATGGTCGTGTGGCACAAGGTAGCCTGAGGACTAACCTCCTCAGATAGAACAAGATATGGTTGAAGATCATCAACCAACTTCCAATCACGAATGGCCAAGCTGGCCAGATGAGAAGACTTCCTACTCAAGGCATCAGCAACAACAATGGCCTTACCAGGATGATACTACAAA
>NMUG010009539.1:0-11240 GCA_002855965.1 Monotropa hypopitys | reverse complement strand
AAATTAGAAAATATAATTTTTTTGGTGAAAGACAACCGATTTTATTAAATTTTAAAAAATACAAAAAGTATTTTTCAGTATTTGTGCTAGGATAAATCGGACTTTTCACATGTAAATGGCAAATCTGGATTCCATGGATACTAGTTGATAGTACGACATGTCTCTTCCAGTTATTCGATACAGAAAACACGTGTTATTAGTTTTTCGCACTACAGATCAAGTCGATTCTATGCAGCATAACATCCAATTAGTGTGAAAGAGAAGTTATACAGTCAGACGCATGCATCTGAATCTCTGATATAGTCATCCACATGCAAATTAGTTTACCCGCATTGTAGATTAGGTTAGCCATGTCCGAGGTGATATCCTAGTAGTGCGAGACGAAGCTACTAGCACGACAAAGGTAGCAGACGACATGTACAAGTATTAATCGACCAGTGAATAGCGATTAACACATATGTCCCAGCTATTCGCGCTTAAAGGGATAGGATTTCGTTTTCTAAAAGGGTACAAAGTATTAGAAAACTTTGCGTATTATGAAAGTATTCAAATTTCCCAAAAAGAGAAAAAGTCCAGAGAGAATCGCAGAAGAGATCAGATTTATCAAAGATATGGACGAGAGTTCAAACCAGTTCCTGATTCCTAGCGAGAAGGTAGTAATCCGGAAGGGTTCTATAAAAGCAAAGCTTCAACCAACAGAAAATGTAGATGCTAATTTGGCTCTTGAATTTCATTCTTGATTTTTTAGAGTTTTCTCTCGATAAAGGTCTGACTTAGTCATTAGAGAGTCTTCCGGCCAACAGCGACGGGACGTCCTCTAACCCTTGTTTGTGAGCGTAGATATAGGGATGAGTGGAACTAGATCAGTAAGAAGATCCAGACCAGTCTAGTCAAGCAGTTCATTTACGGCGATAAACAACCAGATTTTACCTCATATAATTGGCGTCATATATAGGAAATCTACTCATAAAAGAAGAAAAGCAAACTAGAATCAGATCGAAAAAGATGGCAATCAATAATAATGAAACCCCCACCATTGAAAATAAGACTGGAGATGGGAAACAGACAGTCACCACCTATTACGACACACCTCCCAGCACCAAAAAGGCCAGAAATACCATGCTTCGCATCCACAGTAATTGTGGAGGAATTCCTAACCTAACAGAAAATCACAAAGCCCTTGTTAGAGGCGCTAGGGGCCCACAGAGAACCCAGGATGACTGTCCAAAGGATAGGAAATATGATAGTAGGGATGAAAAGTACTCCCAGGAAGGATACAGTCAGTCTCATTCACAATGCTCTCGGTCTTTACCCAGATGTAGATCGATCAGAGATGACGATTTGGAGGAAATTATCGATATCAGAACCAAGCAATCAAACGTCTAAAAAGGGAAGTAGAAAGATTGTCCAGATAACCTCAACAGCAAGATGGGGCCATTAGATACAAACAACAAACAACAAGGGCCCCACAAGCAATCTAAGACTACAACGTCTGCCCTTGCCTTTTCAAAAGCCAAAAGACGGTACTGAAAGACCAGGAGAGGATCCAATAAGAAAGAAAGGATAGAATGGATCCATTCTGTCGCCAAGAATGGCAAAAGGTTGTTAGGGATCTCCTACAGCCCAACAAGCACCATAGCAGGACACAGCCCTGCTTGAAGTGCATGCTAGGAGCATTCTATGAATTCTATGTGAGACCTCAAGGATCATCTCCATCCCAGAGCTCCCCTATAGGAAATATGTTCCGAAAGATCCGTTTGCCCAGGATCGGATAATTCTGTACCAAATAAAATTGAAGACATGAGGGTATGGCTCAATTATTGTCTCAAGGGCCAAGGAACGGTATAAGAGACTATAAAATACACAATCCAGTAGATCACCTCCACCCTACTCTGTGAGACCCTGGTCCTAGAAAATAATTAAATAGAGATATTTGTTTGAGAAAATATAATTTTTGAGGATTTTTATTGGACTTGAAATAGTCTTGAGGTTATAAAAATATAAGAAAGAATTAAATTAGGGACCTAAGTGAAATAAAAAGAAATTGGGAGTCCGGTTAAGCAGTTTGCTGAGCTCAGTAGGATCCGACCAAGAGGTCTAGCCACGTAGAGGTCCGGCCAGGTCAGCCCAGACATCGCAGTGCGGTCATGTGGGCAGTCCATCTGGACAGCCACCCTGTCATATGAGACAAGATTTTTGAGTGGGCTAACGTCACATTTCACTTCAGCAGAAGAGACAAAGATGTGCGACTGAGTGGGATGAGGTCAGCTGGCTAGAAGCCAAGACTGGGCGACCGGTGGGGCCTACCTTTGGTGAGTGGCACCATTTGGGTGTCTGCCACAAGTCTGGATTTAATATTCTCTTCTTAAACCTATAAATACTTGAACCATTCCTTCGTTTTTGGTACAATGATGATTGAGAATACCCAGACTCTCTGTTTCTCCCTCTAGAAACTATCCGAAGCACTTCAGTTCGGCAGAGCCTTGAACTATCAATTCAATTGCTCGACAATACAGTTTTCATCCTCAGAGTGCTCGTCAAATCATGCCGTGCATCCATAACCCTAATTATTGTTCGGCAAGTCTTGGTCGTACAACCAAACTCTTCAGAACGTTGTTTTAGCTCCGGTCAAATTCTTTTCAATGGCAATCATTTTTCAGACTATTAGACGACTCATTTCACTTCAGCAATAATTCAATTCAGCTCAGCAAGACCTTGTTTGTGTCAGAACCTGTTCGGCAATACCCTTAAGCTCAGATCAATTGACCTTCGGTACATCAAGTTTCAGTCAAAGGTATAATTGTTGTTTTAATTCATTTGTGTTCGACAAAGGCCTTAGAATACCTAATTATTGCTCGGTAGACTTAAATTCAAGTCTTGCCTTAATGATTTTAGCTCGACAGACTCATTCGGAGTTTCCCCGTACACTATTGTTGTCACTCATATGCGCAGCTGTTCTGCTCGGCAGAATTGTGCTCGGCCAAACCATTAGACCATTTATTATTGCTCGGCAAGGCTAGCATTCGGCTAAACTTGTGCTCAGATCATTATTTTAGCTCGACCAAGTTATTTCCCAGTCCGGCCGCACTCCCATGTAAATGTTGATTGATTGATCATTACTCTGTCTGTAGCAATTGTGTTCGGCAGTAAACAGTCCGTTCTTTGACTTCACTAGTAGGACACTACAAAAAAGTTTGTCCGAATGCGCTTCCACTTCCACTCACTGGAGCGAATGCGGTACCTATTGGGAACCCGAGGAATAATGCAAATCAGACAGACAGAATAGTTCTACTTCTCAGACTCAAGCATCACATTTTTCTTCACTCATGCATATTCCTATGATAGATGTAGATACTGCTTCTGGTATGCAACAAGGAAATGTTCAGTCTCAATCTGTTTTTTTGCCTCAACAACAACAGATACCTCAGTATTATGGAATTAACTCTTTTAGAGGAACATGAAATATGAGATTTTTTAAAGTTCCTTGTTCAATATATGAAAGGAATAATCATACTATTGATTATTGTTTTTACAAGGACATTCCTCTTCAAACACAAAATGTTTGCTTCCCAAAAAATGTGAGAATGAGTTCATCTGTATTTGTTGAAAATAACCAGGGAAATAATGCTGTCTTTATTCCTCTTCAGTCACAACAGTTTGTACCAAGAAATTTTGGTAATGCTCAAACTATGGAAACACTGGATATTTTATGAGACAAAACTTTCAACCTCAAATGCAGGCTCATTTCACTACCCCATCCTTTGTTGATATTCAACAAAATTCGGTTGCTTTGATGACTAATGCTCCAAATTGTGGTTCTCAGTATATTTCTAATAATTTTACACCACAGTGGTATTTTGATAGTGGAGTTATGCAACATGTTGCCAACAATCTGCAAAATCTACATCTTGCTAAACCATCAGGAAAATAGCAAAGGAATTCAAGTTGACAATGGTTCATAACTTCAAGTTCTTCACACAGGCAAAAGAATTATTCAAATTTTTTCTGTTGATTTTAATTTGTCTAATATTCTTCATTCACCTCATATAACTCATAACATGTAATCTGTGTTCCAATTTACTAAGGATAATCACTACTTACTTGTGTTTTTCTGATGGTCTTGTCATTCAGGACAAGAGAACACATCAAATCTTGTACAAGGGACCATATCACAAGGGTCTCTATCTTGTTCTGAACTCATCTAAAGGACCTTCTTGTGATATTTTTTCTTCAACTTTTGTCAACACCCCTGCTATTGTCACAACATCTTCTCTTTTGTGGCACCGAAAGCTAGAACATCCTAGTTTACCTTTGTTTTCTTCTCTCATTAAACAACAAAATTTGTCTGTAAGTAATCCTCAGTCTGTAATATGTCATTGTTGTCAAATGGAAAAAAGTAATGAACTTTATTTTCCATTATCTTAATCCATTTCATCTGTTCCATTTCAATTGGTTCATATGGATGTTTGGGGACCATCACCTGTGCCATCCAGTAAAGGTTACAAATATTACTTGTTCATCATTGATGATTGCACTAGATACACTTGGTTGTTTTCTTTGCATTATAAATCAAAAGTTAAAATTGCTATGTCAAACTTTAAGGCATGTGTTAGAAATCAGTTTCATATTGACATTCAAAATGTTAGAAGTGATAATGGTGGAGAGTTTGTTAATACTTATTTATTATAGTTGTTTCTTTCAAGTGGTGTTGTACATCAAACAAATTGTCCACATACACCACAACAAAATAGAATACTTAAAATAAAACATAGACATCTTATAGAAACAACTATTGCACTTCTTGTACAAGCTGATATTCCTACTAAATTTTGGCTTGAAGCATTGTTTACAATTGTTTATCTTTCTAATTGTCTACCTCATTCAACTCTAAATTTCCAGATTCCTTCTTTTGTTTCATCATAATCCTGATTACACTTTCCTAAAAACCTTTGTATGTTTGTGTTATCCATGGCTTCAACCATATAAAAAAAACTTCACCTAAGTCTTTGCCATGTATTTTTATTGGTTACAGTTTTGCTACTAAGGGTTACAGGTGTTATCACCCTGCAACTAAGAAAGTGTTTTGTGTCCAGACATGTGAAGTTTCTTGAAATAGATTTTCCTTATGCTCAACTCTTATCCTTAACAAATCAAAACAATGATGATACTGTTTCATTTAGTGTTCCATTAAATGCATTTGATGATATTCAAGTTTCAGTTCACACACCTTCATAATGTGATTCTGACCAAACATCTTCTACTTCTACACATTTTGCATGTCAGTCTCAGATTTCATCACAAAGACCTTTTTCTTAGTCCACTACAACCATGTAAAACTCTGATCATTTTTCTTGTTCTCTTACTGTTCCTGTGTCCTATTGTACCAATTTACCTTCCCATACTCAGTCATTCAAGTCCAATAATGTTCATCCAATGATTACAAGGTCTAAAGTTGGTGCATCATGCTTTACTTCTTCTACAACTTCTGTCAATCTTCATCCAATAGTTACTAGATCCAAAAAATATTCATCATTCTCATCACCCTCTTGCTTTGTCTGTGTTGAAACAAAGTCAATCCTATCTTACAAGTGAACCTTGTCATTTTTCTGAAGCTATTAAGCATCCTGAATGGCAGCAAGCAATGACAGTAGAGTATAAGACATTGGTTCAACAAGGAACCTGGTCTCTTGTTCCATCTATTTCACATGCTAAGGTCATAGGGTGTCATAAAGATGTTTATATAAAGCAACCACTTGGTTATCAGAGTTCTGAGTTTTTTAATCATGTTTATAAACTGTCTAAAACTCTTTATAGTCTAAGACAAGCTCCTAGAGCTTGGTATTATCTGTTTTCTAGTTTTCTGCTTCAACAAGGGTTTGTCAATAGTCAAGTTGATACATCCTTGTTTATATAAAAACTGACAAGAAAACTGTTCTGGTCTTGGTATATGTTGATGACATTCTCATCACTGGCAGTGATGATTCTTACATATCATCCTTTATTCAAACTCTTGGTAAGAAATTTGTCATGAAAGATTTGGGTTCTCTTAATTATTTTCTTGAAATAGAAGTTGTCTCTACTAATGATGGTATGCTTTTCTCTCAATCCAAATATGTTGTTGATATATTAAACAAGTCTGCTACGAAAGGTTGCAAATCAAGCTCTTCTCCTTTGTCTATTAAATTAGTTGTTCTAGATCATGATCATAACTTTTTTGATCCACATTGGTTTAGAACAATAGTGGGATCACTTCAATATGTCACTCTCACAAGACCAGATATCTCATTTGCCATGAATAAAGCATGTCAAAGTATGCATGCCCCTAAGGAGAGTGATTTTCTTACAGTAAAGCATAATCTCAAATATATTCAAGGAACAATCAATCAAGGGTTGTTGTTTTCCTCAGGACCTATGACCCTCACTGCATTTTTAGATGCAGATTGGGCAGGTGATCATCATGACAGAAAATCTACAACTAGTTTTTGTGTTTTCTTCGATCAAATCTTATTTCCTGGTGTACAAAGAAGCAACCTACTATAGAAAGACCATTTATAGAGGCAGAATATAGAGCCTTAGCTCAAACTATAGAAGATCTTATGTGAATTCAATAGCTTCTTCTAGATCTTCATGTTTCTTTGCCTACTGTTCCTAATATCTAGTGTGACAATTTATTAACAATTGCTTTAGCTTCTAACCCTATTTTTCATGCTCGCACAAAACATGTTGAAGTTGATTATAATTTTATCAGAGAAAATGAAGTAAACAAGCAAGTTATTATACATCATATTGGCACATTGGATCAACTTGCAAATATTTTCACCAAATCTTTGTTTATACTAGGGTTTCTTTATCTAAGATCCAAACTCGTAGCGGTTCTCACACCTATGAGTTTGCAGGAGGGTGTTAAAGAATGCTGAACACTTGAAATTTCTTCTTGATATTCGAGAAGTATGGTTCTGTTTTACTAGAAGATCAAAAATGTTCTCATTATGTTCTCTCAGTTTATTGTCTTTCTTCCAAAAATGTGGCTCTATTTTACCGGAAGATTAGAAATGTTCTCCTACTGATCTCTTAGTCCAATCTCTTTCTTACGGAAATATGATTCTTCTTTACCGAAAGATTAGAGATGCT
Source organism: Monotropa hypopitys (assembly GCA_002855965.1). NCBI lineage: Eukaryota > Viridiplantae > Streptophyta > Magnoliopsida > Ericales > Ericaceae > Monotropa > Monotropa hypopitys. Next base: position 4,109 of record NMUG010009539.1, on the reverse strand, counting down.
CTTCTGTTGATATATTGGTTTATTGTTCTCTTCCAAAAGTATGATTCTATTTTATCGAAAGATTAGAGATGTTCTCTTGGTTGTTTTTCTCTTTTTCAGAAACATGTTGTATTTTCTGGAAGATCAAAGATCTGTTGTTCTTGTTCATCTTGTTTTTCCGGTAGAAGACGTATGCTTTTCTAGAAGTTCATTCGACAAATTTATCGAGCTAGTATTATGTTACTTTAAGATGAACAACTATTATGTTCAGTTGTTGATCTATTATGTTAGTTAGTCCAGTTGTCGTCTAAGCCAGTTATTCAGTTTAAGTCAGTTCTTAGTTAAGTCGGTTAACAACTTGTAGAAATGGATTTTCTTATTTTCTAGAAAGGTAAGGAAGAACAGAGCATTTTGGGGTTTTGTCGATCAATACAAGTTGATTTGGGAATTGATTCAAGATTGTTGTGATTTCTTTTGTCTCTTAGGCTTTTCTACATCTTTAGGGCTTGAAACGTGAGAGAAGATGGAACAATGTAGGCTTGAAAATCTCCTTCAAAAATCCTTGAAATCTCTTCTTTAATTTAATAAAAGTTGACAGAAAGTCTGAACAGTCTTCTGGGCAGAGCACAGCACAAAGATATAACATAATAAATCAAACGGTCACAAAAGATCCAACTGGCTTCCAGACTAACAGACCGGCCGGTCTACCGCCCGGTAGACCGTTCTCCCAACCGATTCTCCAAATTCTTTCCAGTTTAGATGATATGCTGCCATATTATTCCTGCACTGATTTGGTATACAAATATGATATAAACGTTTGACAGAATATAATTCAAAAAATATTCTATATAATTCAAAATTAATTCAAACCCAAATTTGAATATTGAAAACATCCAAATCTAATACAAAACTTCAATCTATGTAACACAATATAAACCAATGACAATATGCCAAGTAAAAGGATTGATCCATGTGATATGAGATTAACCAATAGTGTCATACCCATATTTAAATCCTATATAATTATAATTATTTAAATAAAAATAAAAGGATTAAGGTTAGAAAATATTAACCATTGAGTTCAGATTTTTAGAGAATATGTTGATTACTAATTAAGGGTTAATTAGTATAAAATAGCTATACTTAAACCCTTATTTTATGTATAAATATGCTTAATGGCATGCAAAGGTAGAAAGGTTTAAGTAATAGGGGCAAGAGGGTCTTTTAGCATAAAAAACCTAATTAGGGTTAAGAGATTTACTAAACTTTCATTAGACATAAATGAATTTCTATGTGTAATTATATATTTGTATAAAATAAAATTCTCAAAATTTATGAATATAGAAACTTCTATAAATATGTTTCTTATAATAAATGATGTAGAAAACTTATTTATTTATATTCTAGATTTTTATGCATGTATAAATATGTGTTAATTTTTTGTTCTTTAAGGTTCGTGAATACGTTCGAATTCGAGTCAAACTTAGGAGAGTCAGGTCGAACTCGGCTCGTCAAATTTTCACTGAGTTCGAGTTCGAATTTGTTAAAATCTTAATAAACTAAGCCCAAATATAACAAAATTCGACTCGATTCGGTTCGTTTGCAGTCCTTTTTCCGATCAACAGTAACAAGAGGTCCTTTAACTCTTGTTTGTGAATGTAAATACAAAAACTAGTGAAGCCAGATCAGCAAGAAGATTAAGATTAGTCCAGTCAAGCATTTTATTTTCGGAGATAAACATCAACCAAATTTTATCACGCAGAACATTCATTTAGACAAAAGCGGCACTTATTAACCTTTCAATATTGTATTAATTGAAGAGTTAATTCACGTTTGGTTCTTAAATGACCGTCGGAATTATTAATTCTGGAATTAATTTTATTCCTATATAGGGAGGGAGTACTAAATAATTTTAAGGGTGAGATTAGATCGGATTAAAAAAATAAATTGTTTTCCAGACATTTTTAAACTCTATTTTTAAAAACAATTATTATTTTTTTAAACTGTTTCAAAAAAAAGTTTGCAAAATCTCAAAACTTTTTTTAAAAAAGCAATTTTCATAAATTGTTTTCACAATAGTTTTTTTTAAATCAAACCTTTTGCAAAATCTGTTTTCGAAACCCTTTTTTGAAATAAAAACTATTAAAAACTGTTTTAAATTTTTTTTTGGGAAATTGTTTTCAAATCATTTTTTTCTCGAGAATTTGTTTCCAGAACTTTTTTTCAATACTGTTTTCAAAAAATTATACTCAAAACAAAGTTTTTTATCTCAAACAAAATTTTTTTATCTCATAACTAATCCAATAAAATCAAACATGAGATTGGATAGAATTAGAGATGAAATAAATGCGAGAATAAATAGTCTAAGACTACTAATTCCAGTGCTATTAATTCAATCAGTTTTAATCCGTTAATAATAATAATAATATGACAATAAATAATTTAACGAGTCACACCGAATCAGGTTTAATCCGTTAATAATTAGGGATGGCAACTCACCCCGCCCCGCCCCGAACCCGCCCCGCCCCGCCCCGAAATTTAGGATTTTTTTTCAAATTTTCGGGTATCGGGTAGGGTTAGGGGGAGGCATTTAAAAACCCGATTTGTTTCGGGGCGGGGTAGGGTTGATGTTCCCATGCCCCGGAAAAACTCGCCCCAAATTTTTTAAAAAATTTTAAATATATTTTTTAAATATTTCCACTTTTGTAATTAAAATTACTCTATATTAATAATATTTCTCATCTTTTAATCTTAGTTAATGTTTTTTTATTATTTTCATGTAATTTTTGTATTATGTTAATTTATTTTTGTTTGATTAACATAAATTTAGTGATAATTTTTATTTTTGTAAAAAAATATTAGAAAAATAGGACGGGACGGGTAAACCCGATACCCGTTAGGGGCAGGGGCGGGGGTGCCAAATAAAAACCCGGTCGGATTAGGGGCGGAGTCTGGATTTTTAGGAGCGGGACGGGGTACGGCAAAACCCGCCCCAACCCGCCCCATTACCATCCCTATTAATAATAATACTAACAATAAGACTACTAATTCCAGTGCAGTATCGTAACCAAGAATTTGACGAGGCACTCCGAATTACAAGCTTTTGAAAATTTTCAACGCAAATAATAATCGGACAATATAAATAATTTATACCAAACCAAAGTTCATATACATACAAAAAAAGTTCAAAAAATTAAAATTTTAATATAAACCTAAACCATTTATTCTCTTGTTTTAGACGAAGAGAGAGAAAGAGGGCAGATGCATGCATCCTCTTGGAGAGGGAACAGAGGCCCAACAGGCAATCATTAGTACGGCCCTTTTAGTCCTTTCTCTCTAGCAAGACCTATGCATATAGTATATTGCTGTGGGCCCCCCGGGAACTGCCCCAACAATATTGAGCCAATTATTATAGCAGTGATTGTGATATTTTTTTAGGGAAAAACTATGGGTAACCACCCACGTTAAAGTGAGGCTCATTTTAAAATTGTTTAAATATTTTAAAATAATATAGAAGTAACTCTATAAAAAAATATTACAAATAAAATAATTATAAATACTTTATTCTAATTGATACGGATAAAGAGGTTCGGGCTCAGCTCGGCAATATGAGTACAGGTCATCTCTCACATCAGGTCGGCACTAATCGTGGTCGAGAGCCCGGCACCTCTCGAGCCGAGGATAACTGAGTAGTCCAGCAACTAAGATTTTACAACGGTCGCTTGCTTATAAGTTATGACGAATAATCTCACATATTCCCTCCAAGGCAAGTGTATACCCACTCGCCGTATGATCTCCTAAGATCACGGAATATGACGTATCAGTGGGAACGTTGTCATATACGGCGGAGACATTTAACGAAACTGCCAATACGCTCCCGTGTATATCGGGCGCGGAGGCTAGGGTTTCCAAGACAAAAACGCTGAGGTATATAAAGGAGGCTTCTAGTAAGTTACAGGTACGCTATCATCATATGACATCTCTTACTCCCTCTGTTCTTGAATTACGTTTCCTACATCTCCAATAGTTATTGACTTAATTATTGGAGGCGGTTTGAGGACACCACCCCCTCCTTGTGTCCTCAGATCGTTCCTCATTTGCAGGAAATCAAGACGCTGGATAGAAAGAAC
>NMUG010009538.1:0-11243 GCA_002855965.1 Monotropa hypopitys | reverse complement strand
CATTGTTATAAATAGTAGTTTTGACTCGCGCACGACAGCGATCAGTGACATTCCCCCCTTTCTCCTTTTATTTCCGCACTTTTGGATTGGGTAGTTGTTTACTTTTACTTGTCCTTGTTGTCATATTTTTTATTTTAAAAAAATTATGGTTTGAAATTCTAGGGCGTGACAACTTGGTATGAGAGCTTTTATTCGAAAACTTAGGCCTTTGGAGAGATATTTGGTCTCAATGGGTGCATTGTTTTTGAAAATTTGCATTTATGTGATGTGCTTGGAGTGTGTATGCATTGCATGAGGACCTTATATTTTTACAAGAATTAACCAATGGGATCTTTTCTCTAAATCTAATGGTGTGTCCTAGGGTAATGTTGATCCTCTAGTGGACCCCTTGTTTTGGTGTTGCTATTCCTATGAGTTCTACTCTAGTAGATGATATCTAGAGTGTCTTTGCCTCATTCTTGAGAAGTGGATCTCCTATTCAAATGCCTATGATTGTTTCCAGTCTATTCTACTCTATTGTTGGGCATGAGTCTTGATTCTGACTGATGATGGTTATCCTTTCTCTATGTAGTTGCTATGCCTCCCCGAAGAGCTATGGGTCGAGGAAGAGGATGACGAGGACTCCCTATCCCTGATGCTATCAGTCAGGAAGTCACGGGCCAGCATAGTGACTTCGCTGATGAAGTTCCTCATGTTATGCCAGCTCTTGAGGGACTGGTTATTCCTAGTCAATTCATGCGAGAATTTGTTGCATCCATGGCTAAGGCAATCCGTGGAATGGCCGCTCCTAGGGAAGCTAAGGGTGACCGTGCTATTGACGCCCTTAGAGAATTCCACCGTATGGATCCTCCCAAGTTCAATGGAGAAGGGGATCCGTTGGCAGCTAATCATTGGTTATCTGAAGTTCGGAAGATCCTGGACATACTGAAGATCCAAGAGAACCATTTAAGAATTTCCTTCGCTTCTTATTAGTTCATTGGTGAAGCCAATGAGTGGTGGTCTTCTATCATCGAAGCTTATTGGGATGCATTGAGAGCATCGAGAGACTTCAATCCCTTGGTTGCCCAAGATCCTATTGGTGTTATGACGTGGTTGGAGTTTGAGGCTATCTTTGAGAGCCAGTATTTTCCAGAGTCTTATCGAGATCAATTACGAGAGTAGTTTGAGAAGTTGGAGCAAGGCTCCATGTGTGTGACTCAATATTCTATCAAGTTTCAAGCGCTATCCAAGTTTGCTTTTGATTTGGTTAGTTTGGAAGAGAGGAAGTGCAAATGGTTTGAGAAGGGTTTGCATTCTTCGGTCCAACGACTTGTGATGAGTCAGAGGATTAAGAACTTTGCAGATATGGTTTAATGTGCCTGGACTATTGAGCCGAAGAAAGAGGCTCCCAGGGAGGTTTGTGTTTGGGAACCTAGGAGGCAGGTGTCTGGATCTAGTTCTTCTTCCAGCAGTTGTGGGAAAAAGAGGCAGCATGAGCATTCCCGTTTCTCTAGGGGACAGGGCTCATAGGCTAGCATCGGAAATCAAAGTGTTTCGATTAATATTGTTTTCCATCATTGCAACCAACCGATACATTATCGCATTGAGTGTCCTTTGTTGATCTGCTTCGACTGTGGCCAGTCTCGTCATATCTCGAGAGGGTGTCCCTTAAAGGTTAGTAATAAGAGCGAGACAGGTTCTGTGTAGCAGGCTCATCGAGCATAGCACATGCAAATTGGTCCAGCAATGTTGGGCCAGAGTTCTAGGGCGGACCGTGCCATTACCTTAACTCCTGGTCAGTCATCTGGGCACCGGGGTGGTCAGGGTTATTGCCAGTTTGCTCAGGGTAGAGCCTATACCATTCCTATGGTTACGCCTCCTTTAGTTCAGCAGCACCTGCTTGACACTTCAGTTGTGCGGGGTACATTCCTTGTATATGGTTCTTTTGCTGATGTATTGATTGATTCTGGAGCATCCCTTCACTCCTCGCTACATTGTTTGCTTCCATGTTGGGTTTGAGGTTAGAGGTTTTGACTCCTCCCATGATGGTAGAGACTCTCGTTGGTGGTCGAGTCCCGTTGGATCGTATTGTTCGTGGTTGCCACCTCACCATTGAGGATTGACTATTCATTTGTGATTTCATAGTTCTGTCTATGTCCGAGTTCAATCTTATTCTGGGCATGGATTGGTTGCACACCTATCATGCCACCATTGATTGTCATCATCGGTGTGTCAAGATTTTATCTTTTGAAGGGGACTTCTTCTATTTCTATGGGGAACGTAGTGAATCCCTAGACAGTTGTCGTTATGATCGTAAGAAGCAATGATCTCTTCATTGTCTGTTGGCCAGCTTATGTTTGTACAATGTTGCTTCTCGTCCCATAGAACTTCCCCTTGTTTTTTTTGAGTTCTCGGATGTCTTTCTAGAGGAGTTGTCTAGATTGCCTCTCGAAAGGGACATGCAATTTTCCATTGATCTGGTGACAGGGACTTATCCTATCTCAGTCCCTCCTTATTATTTTGCACCGGACGAATTTAAAGAATTGAAGGTGCAGTTGCAAGGATTGTTAGACTTGGGCTTCATTCAATCTAGTTTGTCGCCTTGGGGAGCTCCTACTCTTTTTGCCAAGAAGAAAGATGGTTCCCTTCGTCTTTGCATTGATTATCAGAAATTGAACCGTGTGACCGTGAAAAATAAGTATCCCATGCCAAGGATAGATAATCTATTCGATCAACTCTGAGGTTCTATTTGCTTTTCCGAGATTGATTTGAGATTGGGATACCACCAGTTGCTTGTCCGTATCGAGGATGTCGCCAAGACAGCCTTTCAGACTAGATATGGTCATTATGAGTTCGTTATCATGCCATTCGGTATGACTAACACTCCTACTACTTTTATGGATCTTATGAACCATATCTTTCACCCTTATCTGGATAGCATTGTGGTTATGTTTGTGGATGATGTGCTTGTTTATTCCGCTTCTGAGGAAGAGCACTAGGTCCATCTCCGAGTTGTTCTTAAGTTGTTTCGTGAGCATCAGTTGTTTGATAAACTCAGCAAGTGTGAGTTTTGGCTCCCAGAAGTGAAGTTTTTGGGTCATGTTGTTTCCAGTGATGGTGTCTCTGTGGATCCTGGTAAGATTGAGGCTGTGATGTCTTGGTCGCATCCTACCAACGTGTTTGAGATTCGGAGCTTCTTGGGTCTTGCTAGTTATTATCGGTGATTTGTTTTGGATTTCTCTCATTTGGCTTCTCCCCTCACTCGGTTGACCCAAAAGGGTGTCCATTTTGAATGGAATGATTCATGTGAGGTTTCTTTCGAAGAGTTGAAGGGGAGGTTGACTTCTACTCCTATTCTTATCGTTCCTGAATGAGGTATTGGGTATTCAGTTTATTGTGATGCATCGCACGATGGTTTGGGATGTGTTCTTATACAAGTGGGTTGGGTGGTGGCTTATGGTTATAGGCAGTTGAAGGACCATGAGCGTAACTATCCAACCCATGATCTTTAGTTGGCCGCTATTGTTTTTCTCTCAAGAATTAGAGACATTATTTATATGGTGAAAGGTTTGAGGTCTTCTCAGATCATAAGAGTCTGAAATATCTCTTCACTCAAAATGAGCTTAACTTGATTCAACGAAGGTGGATGTAGCATTTGGAGGATTATGATTTTGATTTGCAACACCATCCTGGTAAGGCCAACGTTGTTGTGGATGCTTTGAGTAGGAAGTATTCTCATTTGGCCAGTTTAGCCATTCGCGATTGGAAGTTGGTTAGTGATCTCTAACCCTATCTTGTTTATTCCGAAGAGGTTAGCCCTCAAACTACCTTATACCATATGACCATTGATTCAACATTATCTCAGAATATCATAGAGACACAAGCTAATGATGATGCTGCTGCCGTTTATCATTCTAAGTTTTTGGCTGGTGAGGCTAGTCCGGATGGATGGCCTATGCTGATTTGAGCATCTGTTTCCATGGTCAGTTGTTCATTCCTGCTTCTTGCCGTGAGGTTATTCTTTATGAGTTCCATCACTATCGTTTTGTCGTTCATCCTCGTAGCACCAAGATGTACCATGACCTTCGTTGTCAGTTTTGGTGGTCGGGGATGAAACGGGATGTTGCTGGGTTTGTGGCCAGGTGCCTTACTTGTCAGCAAGTCAATGCCGAGCATCAGAGGCCTGCTGGATTGCTGCAGCCCTTACCTATTCCTGAATAGAGGTTGGAGCTTGTAACCATTGATTTTGTGATCGGTTTGCTGAAAGCACTGGGTGGATTTGATGCTATCTGGGTTATTGTAGACTGCTTGACGAAGTCTGCACACTTCTTGCCCATTCGTATTACTCAGACTTTGGATTCCTTGAGTAAGTTGTATATCCATGAGATTATCCGATTGCATGGTGTCCCGTCTTCTATTGTTTCTGATTGTGATCCTTTGTTCACTTCTAGATTTTGGCGTAGCTTACAGGCCGCCATGGGTACCAAGCTTGTTTTTAGTATTGCTTTTCATCTTTAGACTGATGGCCAGTCTGAACGTACCATTCAGATTTTGGAGGATATGCTCCATTCTTGTGTTCTTGATTACGGTGTATTTGGTCCGATCATCTCCTTTTGATGGAATTTGTCTATAACAACATTTACCAATCGAGTATCGGTATGGTGCCTTTTGAGGCTTTGTATGGATGTCTGTGTAAGTCTCTTGTGTGTTGGTTGGAAGTGGGTGAATCTGCTATTTTTAGCCCCAAGGCAACTCACCAAACCACTGAGCAAATCAAATTGATTCGCCAACAATTACTTACGACTCAAAGTAGGCATAAATGTTTTGGCGATTGTCGCCATCATCCGCTATCTTTCGAGGTTGGTGATCATGTTTTCCTCAAAATTTCACCTCGAAGAGGCATATCTCGCTTTGGGAAGAAGGGGAAGCTCAATCCCTATTATATTGGTACTTTTGATGTTATTGAGAAGATTGGTGACTTGGCGTATCGATTGTCATTGTCAGCCAACATTTCTAATGTCCATGATGTTTTCCATGTGTCGATGTTGCGAAAGTACGAATCGGATCTCTAATATATGATCAATTGGGATAATATGGAGTTGAAGGCCGATGTATCGTATGAAGAGCGACCCACTCATATTCTTGATTCAAGGGGCAAGTTTTGCGAGGCAAGACCATTCCCTTATTGAAGGTTTTGTGGTCCAATTATGGCATTGAGGAAGCCACTTGGGAAAGAGAAGATGAGATGTGGGTGAAATACCTCAATTTATTTTGATTTCGTTGTATTTCTCTTCTCTCGTATCTATTCTGATTGTATTTCGCTTCTCTTAGCGTGTTTTGTTGTAATCCTTCTTGATATTGTCTCCCTTTTGCCTCTACCTTATATTAATTCTGAGGACGAAATTCTTTTAAGGGGTGTGATATGTAACGGTTGAGAATTTACTTAAAAGATTTCTTGGAATTTTAATTCAATTTATTTGATTTTGGTTTATTTTAAATCCCAAAGTCCCCAATTTGGTATTAATTTCGTAAATTCTTCTAGGTGAATCTTTCATTTGTATCGATTGGTTGTTATCGGGTAGGTTTGGGTTGATTAGGGCAAGTGTCGGGAGGCCCGGAGGCCCCACACCCAATTCCCCCTTTTCCTCTACATTTCGATATACTTTAGGCCTTGCATTTCGATATGCAAGTGCCCTGATGTTGCATATCGATATGAAAGAGGCCTTGCATTTCGATATGCAACCCTTCTATGTGGCCCCTGAATTCCTTATATTTCGATATACAATTCTTGTTGTATATTGAAGTACTCTGTATTTTGATATGCCCCCTTGGTCGCATTTCGATATGTAACCCCTCTGTTCACTCTCTGTATTGTATGTATATCGATATACACTTCCTTGTATTTCGATATGAGCATATTTCGATATGCTATCCTTTGATCTATATTTCGATATGCATGGTTGCATATTGATATACTCCTTTATTGTTTTTGTGTAGAGACTTTGTATTTCGATATGCATCCCCTTACATATCGATATACTCCTTCAATGAATTTGTCCCAAGAGTTTTTATTTCGATATACACCCCCTTGTATATCAAAATACAACCTTTTGTAGGGTTGTTCAGAGCAGTTGTATATCGATATACAGGCCTGCTGTATATCGATATACATGGTCGGCAGATTATTTTGGGGAAGGTTAAGTCATGGCTTTTGGGTCTTTTTGCATGTGTTTTTAACACACTCTTAAGAGTAAAACTCTATACTCTTCACTCAGAACTTCATTCTCTCCCTCTCTCTTAGTCGCAACCTATCTCTCTCTCTCTCTCTCTCTTCTCTCCATTTCTCTCTCACTTCTCTCTAAGATTGTAAGAGATTGAGAGGTCTTTAAAGAATTCTTCCTTCACAAATATTGAAAAGGAGGCCGAGGGATATCTCGTGGTGGGCTTTGTTCTTGTGCTTGTGAAGAACCCCTCATCTACGATTTGCTCAAATCATCTTAAGAGGTAGAGTTTCCTACTCCATATATCGCTTTTGTTGGATTTCTCCCTTCCCCCTCTTGTGTTATGTTAGGATGTGGAAATTTTTGTAGTCAATGTTGTGGGTCGAATTAAACCTCAAAGTTGTTGAGGGCTTATGCTAATATGGGTTTTAATAGACTCTCCTTAACTATAATTTAAAGATCCCTAATTTAATTTACAAAACCCCTAATTTTCGAAAAACCTAATTTCGGGTCATGGTAGAATCTTGAAATTGAAGGGTTAAAGGTTGACATTGATAATTGAAAAATGGTCCTATGACCTTCTTGGAAATTTAATTTGAGAATTTGGAAATCAATTTTGGAAAATTCATGTTTTGGCCATTAATAGTGATTAGGAGGTATGGATGTCCTAATCCTTGGAAATTAATAATCAATTGAGGTAATGTTTTAATTCAATCAAAACATGAAGGATACGTTGGGTTGGCTATATTATCATACAAAATTTCATTCCCTGAGTGGATTCACACTTACTACATTGCGCAATAGGGGTCGACTAGAGTCCTCCTTAAGGTTGAGAAATTCTGAGGAACTACGGTTAGTTTAGTTGACGAGCTTCTACCGCAGAACCAACCGAAACTTAACAAATCTTTATAAATGTTGTTTATGCCTCCCTTGTTTCGTCAAGGTTGAGATGAGGATTTGAAATGATATAATCCTCCTTGATTTTGTCAAGTTGAACATTTTGGAACAAAATTAATAAGTCTTGGAAAGATGATTTTTGGAAAGGAATTACAAAAGGTTTGAACTATGAAAATGGTCCTCATCGCATGCATGCTTTTTTAATTCTCGCACTCGCATCTTTTATATCAATTTGGGAAATATTTGGGTGTAGATTATCTCTACTAGGTTGTTGCCTAACCCCCTATTTTTAGATACCGACCCGACCGTCTAGGTTGGAAATCGGAGCATTGGATGCCATTATTGGGTATCCTTGTTTTATTTATATCAGTCTTTCATTCTAAATTCATGTACATGGGACTGTAATATTGTGTTGGACTTGTAAACTTAAACTCATTACTTGCTTGTGTGTGACATTCTCCCCTTTCTCCTTTTATTCCGCACTTTTGGATTGGGTAGTTGTTTACTTTTACTTGTCCTTGTTGTCATATTTTCTATTTTTAAAAAAATATGGTTTGAAATTCCGAGGCGTGACAGATCAAGCATCGGAGCACAAACCCTCACCTAGGGTTCAAAGGATCATCATTTTAGTAGATTTTTCTATCCTTTTTGTTTCTATCTTTGGTATTCTCTCCTCCCTAAAATTTTCTAAGACAAATCATGTGTTCCACGAAATTAAACTTGTGGGTTGTGTATACCCTTTTATTTCTTGAGTTCTTGGGTCCGTTGTATCTCATTGCGTTCCCCACGAACCAAATTTCTAGATCTCGTAGTAAATTTGTAAAAACCGCATTTTTTGTAGAAACTCTAGGTTTTCAAAGTGTTGAATAAATTGGAGAAAATGTCGTTTTACTTGTTGGTGTTGCGTATTGGGGTCTAAAAAATGTTTTGGTTCATTGGAATCTATTAATTGAAAGAATTTTGATTAAACTCATTTTTTGGGTCAATGTGTACGAATAGGAGGTGTTTGTCCTCATTGGAATAAGAAAGTGAATTAATCGATTAAGTGGCCTAAAACATGGGAGATTATCTAGGTTGGCTATATTATATGGGAATTTCGTTCCCCGAAATTTTGATCCCTAAGTGCTGTTTTTCACTCACGACATTGTGCAATTGGGGCTTGAATGGGCCCTCCCGACGCGTCGGGTAATACGAGGAATTTATATGGTTAGTTTAGCTGACGAGCTTCTAGCATGGAAATAGTCGAAACCTAATAACTCTATTGATATTGATATTGACACACCTGGTACTCCATTGATTTCGTCAATGTGTAGGATATGGTGAATTATATACTTAGCTCCATTGAGTTCGTCAATGTATAAGATATGGTGAATTATATACTTAGCTCCATTGAGTTCGTCAATGTGCGGAAAATGGTAATTGATAAACTAATGTACTCGAATTCGTCAAGTTAAGATTTTGTAAAGAATTGGAAGCCATTTGGTCTTATTTTCCTTTGGTTGGTCAAAGTTGAATATTTTGGGGAAATAAATCATGACATTGGCCATAGATAGACAAATCATGGATTGAGTCAAATGTTTTGGAAAATGAAACGAGATCCCTATGCATGCATACTTTACATTCCTTGTCTTGGCACACATGCATCCCAATTTTAGAGATATTTGGATATAGATTTGTCTACTCAGCTATTGCCTAACCCTCTATTTTTAGGTACTTGGATTAGCCAATTGATACTCTCCAGTATGTGAGACAATCCTCTTCTACTATGTTTGATCTCTTGGTTCTGGTTCTTTCTGGTGATTGCATCTTTCGGACTCCTTATCGGGATTGGAGCTTGCCTCATAGTAGATGATAGGTTGTTTTTCTTATTCATCTATTGTACATTTATTTATTTATTTCAGTTGTAAAAGTCATAAAGGATTGTATCATATTTCATCTCATTGTTTGTGATTGTATCATACGTATTTCCTTCATCCTTTGTGTAACTATGAGTTAACATGAATGATAGTTATTTTACTTCCGCATTTTTATTATAATAGTTGATTCTAAAAAATGTTTTAAAATTTTTGGGTTGTTACAAAATGCAATTACTTGTTGTAACTTCTTAATTGTGAACCACGTGGAGCATGAATCACTTATGGACTTTGACTTGATTTGGGGAAAATGTTAGGAGTGTGTTTAAGAGGGGAGGAATATGATTCTGTGATTTATATGTTTGTGAATTCATTGCTTTAAATAAAAACATGATATGGGGAAAACATGTGAAATTGTGGAAAGTTGAGGAAAGTGGGGAAACACGAGAAGTGAGGAAACATGATGTAAATAAGGCCCCATTTTAAGGGTGTGATGGACATGAAAAATATGTTTTTTTGGTGGAATCTGGCGGTCCCGTGTGATGTAGATAACGTCGTTGATTTTCTATCTAGAAAGGAAACTTAAAATGTGAATTAAAAACTTGTGGTAACATGGGGCACACTATAGGAGTGGATTCACCGATTGTTTGTCTGTTTTTGATTCTATTTCTGAATTATTCTAAGAAAAGCATAGTTAGGGCAAGCTTAGTTGGGGAATCACCTATTTCTATGTCTAATTTCTATTCTGTACTTGTGAATCTTGTTGTATCACATGTGATCTATTTATATGGTTATATTATAGTTGCTATCCGTTGGTTGTTGTTACTTGTGGACTATTGTGGTTGTCACTTATTTATTTGTGTTTTCGACAAAGTTTATTATAACTTATACACTCCTAGATTTTTTTGTAATTTGTTTTGCATTGAGAAATACAGGTATTTAGGATAACTTTTGAAGGTTCACTACTGTGCGAGGATAATTCTTACCCTTGCAAGTAAACTACCTTGACTTTGACTTTGTTTGATCTACTGCTCTGGTAATAATCCTTCTTTGACTGTTCTCACCTTGCTCTTTCGTTCTGCAACTACAAAGGTTAGATGACCCCCTAGACAAGTGGCTTGAAGGCCCTTCGATGATAAAGTTAGTCCCGGTAAGAGAGAAACTCAATCCTAATCGAAAGAATTAAATGCAGAGTACTGAATAGTAAATCGGGCAGAGTTTTGTTACCAGAAATTTCCATCCTTGAGAAAGATGTAATCGTCCCCTTTTATACCTGTTGGTCTTTGTCATAAATGCGTCATTCCCTCTTCTTAAATTCTCATTAAGAATAGAGGATGAACATAGACTGCAGACCCTTCATCTCCCGCCCAATTAATCCTCCAGACCCTTTAGCTTCTGCCATTCAGACTTCTTTACATATGCATATATCCACATTCATGGCCTGATAACAGTTGGTGCGTGTAACAATTAATATCTTACCTATTAATCATTACCAATACACACCGCCCATGTTATGCCGAGCTAGTCACCCTCCCGCACTGCGAATGCTACCGCACTGGGCCAAGCCTTATCCGCAGCCGAGGTGCCACACTTGCACGTGGATAACTAAATACCGAGATGCCAACTATGGCGCCCAAACCTCCATGCCGCACTCCCAGGATGTCCTGCCCATTGGGCCTGACCTGATCCGAGGTACTACACGGACATTGGGCCCACGATAGGCCTTATCTCATACATTCTAGCCCAAGTTTGGTTCAGTGAACACATATATGGCTCATCCCTCCTAGGTCCATCTCCATATGTCCCCTAATAGAGACATCGTGCCATCAGGATGTTTAGCCATTGTCGGCCAAACCTCATCCTAAACACAGATTCTTTATGGATTTATAGTTGGCCAGACGTTAAGGAATCCATGATGTATACCGCGCTGCCATATATACCGCGCTCCTCTACTACCGCGCTGCAATACTGCCGAGCTGCTCTATTGCTGCGCTGCAACACAGTCGCCGTAGTGCCATAAAATATGACAGTCATTCAATGAAATACATAATCTTGCTTAACTGGCTTAATTGCAACACATGGAATCCGAATCCACGTCCCACGTGGCTAATCCAGATTTACCCTACCACAATTGCTCCCCAACTTTGACTGCTTCAGCCGTGCTGCAAGAGTAGCCAAAACATCGCCGTATCATTAAGTTTCGCTTAATAACCGTCATTTGCCTATAGCCAACAATCATCATTACTTCATTAATACTGTGGGACCCAGGCACATTTATTAATGCTGATTGCAT
>NMUG010009537.1:0-11240 GCA_002855965.1 Monotropa hypopitys | reverse complement strand
CCAATTTTTTAAAATATTTATATAAAAAATATATTTTAATAAGTCCATTAATTTAACTAACAATCTGTTGGAGTGTAGACAACCTTCAACACTATTTTTATACCGGGGGTGTGGGGGGGACCTCTGGTGTAATTTCGAGAGGGATATATTTGTTTTACTAAATATATTATAATATATGATCTTTAAACGCAAAACATATAAGTTATTACAAAATTACCATCGAAATTATTTAAAAAATATTGTTTTTGGTCCCTGGTGTGTCCCCCGCGTGTCCCCGCCGTGTCCCCGCCGTGTCCTGCTCCAAATTAAATAATAAATTATAGGACACGCCAAATGGTGTGTCCTATACGTATTTGGCCGTGTCCCCGGCGTGTTCGTGTCCCCGGCGTGTCCGACACGCATACGGCGACCCCGGAGGCGTGTCCATGCTTCCTAGGTTTTCACCCTTTTTGGTGTGACGGAAATCCGACACAATCTTTTAGTGCTCATGTGGGGATGGATCCTAAAGAATGCAGATATCGTCTCATATTGTAGTGCTGTTTTCTGTTCTTGCTTAACAAACCAAGAATTAGTTTGTTTCATTTTATTGCAATAGGAACATAACTGTCCAATGCAGATGCCTTGACTTCATTGTTGCTTGCAGGCAGTCAACGGGAGACTTAGAGAAGCTCATCAGAATAAGTCAGCTCCAATGATGATGCTTTTCCCAGGTTAGTCTCCGGTTGTTTTCACAATGCATTGCCTTCCAATAACTTCATTTGTTCCCCTATGATTTTATACATGTTTCTTCGAATTATTTCTTGTTCCTGAAGAATGCTTCCCTTTGATTTTATACATGTTTTTACTGCAACAATGCAATCCATGGATTTCTTTTTCAAATTGATATTCACTTATGGAAGCAATGAAGCTTTTGTTATCTGTGCATTTTGGTGGACACATAGTTTACAGGGAATTATGTTACCTGAGTGGGTGATATTTTGTCCAAGTATTTTGCTGGTAATATTCACGTTGTTATTGAAGTTAGGGTTATCAAGCATTAGGTCCAGGATTTATTATATGGAATGGTTTTCAATGTCAATTTGCTAATTATTTCTTTCTGTAATATCCTTCAGTCATGAACTACTGGCAAGTTAGCATTAAGTAGGGGTACATTTTGACATAGCCTCTTTGCTCAAATACCAGATAAGGATAACTATTTTATTTTGCTCTGGAGTATGTGGATACTTATTAAACCAGGACGGGTAATCCTTGGATGATATACGAGCAATAGTGGAAGACACAATTTTTGGATTTTTTGGTCATAATTTCTTCATTTCTCAAATACCAATCAGAGCCTCCAAATTCGGGGTGAGTTTGACATACATTATTTTTTGCGTCGGAAGAATTTGCTTTACATCATCTTAAAAAATGTTGTGCTGACCCATCAGAAGAATTTGCATTAGGTCATTTTAAAAAATTCTGTAATGCACCATTCAGTCTAATGATACTGACACAGAACTGTTGTCGCTTTTATGTTTTGCTTGGCTGACAAGGGTAATGGTTACTCGTTTTTTTGAATGTTTCTTACTGGGGCTATATCAAACCCTTGGTTTGTAGGACTTCCCTAATAGGGCCCTTATTTAAGCTTCTAGGGAAAATGTTTATGGCCATTCACAAACCCTTGGTTTGTAGGACTTCCCTAATAGGGCCCTTATTTAAGCCTCTAGGGAATATGTTTATGGGGCTAACTATATCAAACCCTTGGTTTGTAGGACTTCCCTAATAGTGGGACAACCATTCACAAAGAGTTTTTGAACTCCTCACAACGGCCATAGTTCCATGTTGGTTATCTAAGAATGGCAGCATGGACACATTGCTTCAGGTGATACACTTCCGAAAGAAAATGATAATGCTGTCTTCAATGAAAGCCCCTCTTCCTGTGCTACATAGATGATTTTTTGTCTCAGGTTTTGATTGGGTTAAGTTTTTCTTTCAGATTTTTGTGAATGTATTACCTAAAGTTGCCGAGCATAGAAGGCTGTCTTTTGAGGTATTTGACAAGCCTCCCTCCGCCTAGTTATTCTCTCTTTTGCCTGGATTGACAATCTTTTTCTTCCAGGAGTCTAGGAGAGAGTGCTAGCTTGGGTTCACTAGTCTCTCTCCTTTACATTCATTGGTTTCAAGGAAAACATTTTCTATCCTTGATAATGGTCTACAGTCGTGGGATCACTTAACTTCTCTTACTCGTGCGGAATGGGAGTTTGTTTTTGCAATGCAAATATGTGAGCAGTATTCATGCATGATATGGCTTGTTTTTGCAATGCAAATATGGGATCACTTAACTTCTCCGCCTAGTTTGTTTTGACTTGAATACCATCTAAGGTGTGAGATATTGTCTATTTTGCTGCAAAACAAAATTTTCACTCTTCAAATATTTTTGTGTGTTTACTTTCATCAGAGGAACCTGATCCGCGAGGCAACAACGTTTTTGTTAGATGTTCTGAAGCCCAATTTGCCAGAACATGCTTTCTTGCAAACAAAGATTACTTTTTGTCTACGAACTTGGAATTTGTACTGTTTGTTGCTCCAGTTTTAGCTTCATCATTTTCTTATTTATGCAGGTTTTGGAAATTAATCTTGTTAAATTTCCTAATGTGGCTGATGCTATTTTAGTAAATGGTGTGTTTAGTCATTATGACCGCCCTTGCATTGCTCAACTCTGTGAAAAAGCTGGTCTTTATGTGCGAGCGCTTCAGGTAAGATGTCTTCCAAAAGTTCCTAAGTTGAAATACAGATGCAATTGTCCACTTGATTATAACATTTCATCTCGTTTGCAGCACTACTCTGAATTGCCGGATATAAAACGTGTCATTGTGAATACTCATGCAATTGAGCCACAGGTTTGTATACTGCAATTTCAATGCCATTCGACAAGAGATTGCAGAACACTAAATGTTGAATAAAAGTCCTGCACACCTGAACAATACAAATTTTTTGGGACTCTTTCTAAAGAGTGGGCTCTGGAGTGCATGAAGGACCTTTTGTTGGTGATTCTAAGAGGCAATCTTCAAATAATTGTACAGGTAACCATTTGCTGTCTCATTGTATTTGAGCTCTGTCAAAAAATTCTGCCCTAGATTGACTAACGTGTAATTTTGTAGGTTGTGAAGGAATACTGTGAGCAGTTGGGAGTTGATGCATGCATAAAACTCTTTGAGCAATTCAAGTCATATGAAGGGCTGTATTTCATGACTTTTTGACGATCGAGCGAAGAATAATTGATCTTGCAACTATTGGTTTGCTTGAATACCTTTTGATTATATTTGGGTTGAAATATAGATGTATGATCTTGTAGTGATTTGAAGTCTTTTTGTTGATATTTTGGTGACAAAGATTTGTACTCCACTTTTGGTGTAGATAGATGAATTGGAGGAACATGTAATGTACTAATTTTCTTTCTATATAATGTTAATATATTGCTTGGATGTTAAAAGAATAATCTTTTTTGGGATTTTGTATGAAATATTTTGAACATATTTTCAAGGATGTTTGGTCGTGCACTGTTGATAGATCTCCTCACTACTTTCTCTTCATCCATCTCTCAACCTAGCTCGCAATCCATGTCCCCACACCCAAATGGTCTCTCCTTTTTGTCCTTTGGATCAAACTAGAACAATGGGTGCTAAGTAGACCTGCAAAGCTCTCTTCAGGCTCGGTGACCACTCCTCTAGCAGCCAAATGTCAGCCTCTCGTGTTGTAGTTCAAGACCCAATTTGGGATCCCAAGCCAAGTGTTGAGGACCTTTCATTTTTATCTTTTCATTTTTTTGGAAGCATTGGACATCGAGATTAATTTTTGGATTCATTGCTCATGGAGTAAGTTTGTTGATTGTATTTTAAATGTTTGAATGAGGATAATGGAAGTATTTTCATTTTAATAACAGTTTTTAGATTTTTTAAAAAGTATTTTTTTATTTTTTTAGATCTTTGGCGACCAAAATACTAGTCGCGAATTGCATACAGACCTTTGGCGACCAACATATTGGTCGCGAATTGCATACTGACCTTGGGCGACGAAAATATTGGTTGCAAATTACATACAGACCTTTGGCGACCAAAATATTGGTCGCAGATTGCATACAGACCTTTGGCGGCCAAAATATTGGTCGCAGATTGTATATAGACCTTTGGCAACCAAAATATTGGTCGCGGATTACATACTGACCTTTGGCGACTAGAACTTTGGTTGCGAAATGTGAACATTGGTCTGGTCGGGGGACTCACATTTGGCGACCAAATAAAATTTGTTTTGGTCACGGAAAGCTTTGCCGACGGGGTTTAGGCGACTAACGGAGCGACAATTTTTTTTTGGCCAATTGTGTTTTTTGTTGTAGTGATAAAATAATTCTAGGAATGTCTCCCTATAGACTAGTTTAAGGTAATGCATGTCATTTACCTATCGATATGGAGCATGAAGCTTATTTGGGCCTTGGAAAACTTGAACTTTAATTTGCCTATTGCCAGCTCTAATCGAAAACTTGATTTGAATGAGCTTGAGAAAATCAGACTTGATGCATATGAGAACTCACGGATTTATAAGGAAAAGTTATGACATTTCATGATAAAAACATTTTGAGAAAGATATTCGAGCACGACCAAAAAGTGCTTTTATACAATTCTAGGCTTCACTTTTTTCCCGGAAGCTTAGATCTAGGTGGGATGACCCTTACACCATGTAACGGTTGAGAATTTGTTAAATCGATTGTTGAAATCTTAATTCCATTTCTTGAATTTTGGTTGATTGGTAATGCCAAAATTTGTATTTGAATGATGATATGGTAGATTATTGGAAGTTGTAGAGAATTCAATTGTCAATCTAATACAATTTGAATCGTTCAAATCAAAGTTTGGACGAAGGTTTGGCATCCAAAACTCTCCAAGCAATTTCGAGCCAAAGGCATCCGAAACCGATTTCGGGGGTGTCCGTAACGGATTCTCGAGTGCACTAGGCAACGAGGAAGGGAAGGACCAGAGGAACCCACAACCAGTTTCCTTGGGAGTCGCAACCAGTTTTGAGATTCGTTGCACTTGCAACAGGTTCTCGGAAGGCCAAAACCGGTTCCCATTGTTGCTATCTGGAACCCCTTCTCCCCCCCCAAAAAAAAAACCCAGTTCCTACATGAGGACAACTGCAAGGTTATGGGCAGTGACAACCGTAATCGGTTGCCACTGACTCCATAACCGGTTATGGGTTGTCGGGAGGTGATTTTTGAAGAAGTTTAACGAGGGTAATTTAGTCCATTTACGTGTGTGTTTACACATCTATATGTATAGTTTGGCCCTAAAATTTGTCCAGAACATATCTCCTCCCTCTCTCTCTTCCTCGTGAGAGGCCGTCTATTATTAATCCATAATATCGGTAAGGTAATATGAGATAATCATTTTCCCTATACCATAGAAGCTAGGATAACCACTATAAAGGGTCGTTTCTTATCGATCTATAATATTGGTAAAACATTCATCAAGGTGATTATGTTGTCGGTGCCATAGAGAATAGGATGATCGCACCAAAGGGACCATCGCTTGCTAATCCATAGCATCAACATGATAACTAAAAATAAACATTTTGTTGGCTATATGAAGAGTAGAATGACAGTGCTAGGGGACAACACTAGCCAATCTATAATATCAAACTAAAGACTTATTTAGGTAGAACATTTAGGTAGAACAAAAGGGTTAAAAAATGTAAGACAATATATAGCATAAATATTAGAAACGAAAATTATATTTAGATCGATATGGGTTACAAATGAATGATTGTAATATTCTTGAAAGTTACATTAGTGAATCGATTTTGAATTGGAACTTAGACGACATTTCCTGGTAATTCGTGACCATGTGTGACCTTTATGTGTTGATTCGAGAAATGTTTCAGAAGGTCTTGTGGTAGACGAATGAGAGCTACTGGAAAGTTTTTCAAAGAAACTTTAGAAATGGATGTTAGGGTTTTCTCTCAAAACACTCAATAGGCTTTTCTCCTAAGCTCAGTGGGGTTCTCTCTTTTGGTTTTTTCTTCTTCCTCAAATATATCGAAGTAGGGATTTTCTCTCTAACTCACTAGGGTTTCTGGTTTTACTCTCTAATGTCTCTCCTCCATAAACATAGGTTCTCTCTCACTTATATACAAAATGAGACCCATGTTCCATGCATCTAAAATCCTCCCAATCTTCTTTTCATTGCTTAATACACTCCCATAATGGATATATGTTCAAAAAAAATCCCATTGTATCATCTGATCTTTCCAAATGAAGCAGATATATTTTCCATATATTCTTTCCTTAAGCTTAATTTTATGACACCAAATGGGATCCTTCCTGGCTGTAAAATCTACCAAATTTAATATAGATATACTAGCGATAGCCCATGCCAATGGCACGAGGGCGGAATAAAAAGCGCAATACAATATCGGTTTAAAAGTTTCATTTAAAAGTTTCACAAAATCAGTTATAAGTAAAAGGAAACAGATTTTTTATGTAATTGTTTTTATTAACGGTTTTATGTTTGAATCATGTTCTTAATACTGATGAGGCACTATAGTTAAAAGGTTGATTCGTAAACTCTAATTAAATAGATTAACCAAAACCAAAATTTGATGTTATGTAAATTATCCAAACAAACAATTACATTACTATTCTGTAAAAAAATCACAAAGTGATTGAATACAGTAGGAAGTTTGCGCAAGACCAAAAGAAAATTGCTTCTGTGAATAAATATAAATGAATACAGTAGGAAGTTATGCAAGATCAAAACACAAATTGAAAAAATGTGTGAAAACCCTAATTGCAAACCCAATGTGATGCCTAATTTACAGAAATCAAATAAACACAAATTGAATATGCAGTTGTACATCAAGTTGGTTCCAAAGAGGAAATGCGTGATTTGTATATCAAGGTGGAAATACAACGTGATTGGTTTATACAGATAAAATTTATAATATATTTTGGAAAAAAATTACAAACCTAGTTTATACAATGTGATTTGTTTACACAATGTGATTTGTTTTTTGTTTATCACCAATTGCAAACCCAAATTCCAAAAAATTACAAACACAAATTGAAAAAATTGATAAGGGCAGTGTGATGCCTAGACAACATGAATCGATTGGGACAAACACAAATCAAAAAATTTACAAAACACAAAACCACAAATCTACAAATCAACACCGAATCAACAATACACAAATTGATAGAAAATGTTTTACGTGCGTGAGAAAGGTAGGGCAGTTGTCGACAAAACACAAATTGCCAACAGGGCTGTGTGAAGACCTAAATGCACTGGAAAAAAATTACAAAATTACAAATTTACAAACCCATGTGCAATACACATAGCCCCTGCGTACATGTAAAATACCAAATTTGTAAATTTACATGCCTCTATCTTGTGCAAATCATGTGTATAAACTCACGCGCAATACACAAACCCAGTTACAATCTATAAATATCACTGTAATATTAGATGAATACAAACCCAGTTGAATGCCAAATTAGTGGTATTTACCAAATACCAAATTAGTGGTATTTACCAAATTAGTAAATTGAAAAAATTGACTGCAAAATTTGCAAATTTTGTAGATTTACAGAATACCAAATTACCATAAACCAGTGCAATATTCAAACTACCCATATACTAAGATTTATATAAACTCACGTGCAATACACAAACCCAGTTGCAATATACAAACCCAATTGAAACAAACCCAGTTGCAGATTTGTTTGGTGAAGACGAAATTTGCAAAGCAGTGCAATTATTCAAATTACCACAAAGCAGTTGAAATTACCAAATCCACAAAGTAGTGAAATTTACAGAATGCCAAATACCAAATTACCACAAAACAGTGCAATAATATATGTGATAAATTTTGTATTCACCAAACAAAAGAGAAGGGGGCAAACATAATATATGTGAAACAAAAGAGAGAAAACATAATATATGTGAAATACACACAATCCTGGTGAAGACGAAAATATAGAGAAAACCAAAACATATGTCGGCAGACGAAATTACAGTGATAAATTTCATATTCGCCAAATAAAAGAGACGGGGGCAAACATATGGTGGCGATGAGAGACAGAGGGGGACTGTCAGACGGCGGTGGCGGGCGAACAGAGGTGCGATGAGAGGGAGGAGCTGTGTCTAACTGTGCGATGAGAGAGATGGTGAAGCGTGAAGATGAAGCTGTGCAAGCGACAAGATGGAGAGTTGTGAGAAGATGGAGAGTTGTGATTTACTCGATGTGTATAAATAGAAGCATTGTGACTCTGTGATATAGAAGGAGTTTTTGATTTGTCAGACAGGTTTGAAAGCGGAGAAATAGGGATTGTTGAGAGAAATTAGGCCTGAATGGCTATCAGTGAGAGAGAAATAGGGATTTCACATTTAGGCATGGAATACTTAGGCATGTATTGCTGTTGGATTAATATATAAACGGATTCAACGGTCCTCTATATCTTTATATGTATATGTGATCCCTACACCGTTCTATTTTGTATAATAGATATGAAATGTATATGTGCACGACGAGAGGGAAATCTAGAAAGGAAATAAGGAAAAACCAACTCGAATTTTCACACAGCCACTGTAGTTAAGTTAGAAAACTAGAAAAAACTATTGTTTATCCTTTCATTTCATATCTGGATAATATTCCAGCTTGTCCTTACAAAGATAGAAACCCTGAATAAATAGTGCACGAAGGAATCTAGGAGGTTAGACATTTTTTACAGCTAGCTAACCAATTCTGACAGAGTCCTAACAACAAATAATCCTAACAGAATTACAAAAGGACAGGTCGTACTATATGATAGAGCATTATCAGAGGAGGTTATTTTCTAACAGTCCCCCTCAAACTAAATGGAGGGGAAGCTACATTGAGTTTGTCTCTAAATTCTTGGAACTTGTGTTTTGATAATGCCTTGGTGAACACATCAGCAATTTGGCTTGTGGAAGGAGTGTACTCAACATCCAGCTTGTCCTGTAGGACTTGGTCTCTAACATAGTGCACATCAATCTCAATGTGCTTAGTTTTTTGTGAAAAACTGGTTTGTAAGCCAAGGCTGCTGCACTAAGATTATCACACTAGATGAGTGGTTTGTGTTGAGGTTGAATGTTGAGATCAGAGAGAAGAGATGTCAGCCATTGAATTTCTGCAGCAGTGTGGGCCAGAGATCTGTATTCAGATTCAGCACTGGATCTGGAGACAACATTATGTTTTTTAGAGCACCAGGACACTATGGAGTTGCCTAGATAAACTGAGTAGCCTGCAACAGATCTTCTGTCGGTGGTACAACATCCCCAATCAGCATCTGAGTAGGCTTGTATGTCCAGGTTAGAGGATGGCTTGAAGTGAAGTCCTAGAGAGGTTGTCCCCTTGAGATATCTTAGGATTCTTTTCAGGGCTTGCCAATGTATGTGAGATGGAGATTGCATGAATTGACTCAGAAGGTTTACAGAGTAAACTAGATCAGGTCTGGTATAAGTGAGATACTGTAAGGCTCCTATCAAACTTCTGTAGAGTCTCGAATTTTCAAATAAGGGACTTGAGTGAGAGTAAAAATCAGTTCCAATAACCATTGGGGTTGGAACAGGCTTGGCATCAGTCATATTGGCTTTGAGAAGGAGTTGGTTGGCATATTGTTGTTGAGTCAGATACAGCCCAGTTTTATCTCTGAAGGCCTCCATACCAAGAAAGTGAGATAGAGATCCCAGATCTTTGAGTGAGAACCTAGAGTTCAGCATGTCAATGAATTTCTGAATGAGCTTGGAAGAGTTGCCTGTTATCAGGATGTCATCCACATACACCAAGACATACATTCTTGTGTTGTTATGGTCAAGGATAAATAGGGAGGCATCTGACTTGGATTGCTTGAACTTCCAGGCAAGAAGTTGGAGTCTAAGGTCATCAAACCAAGCCCTTGGAGCTTGTTTTAGCCCATAGAGAGCCTTTTTTAGATGACAAACATGGTTAGTTTAGAAGGGTCCACGAATCCTTCAGGTTGAGGCATGAACACAGATTCATATAGGGTTCCATTTAGAAAGGCGTTGTTGATGTCAACCTGTCTGATATCCCAGTTCAAAGTAACAGCAATGGACAAAATTACCCTGATACTGGAAGCTTTTGCCACTGGACTAAAGGTTTCAGAAAAATCAACTCTAGGAGTTTGATGGAAGCCTTTGGCAACAAGCCTGGCTTTGTGGCTCAAGATGGATCCATCAGAGTGGAGTTTTAATTTGAAGATCCATTTGTTCCCTACTAGGTTCTGGGCTTTGGAAGGAGGAACAAGGTTCCAGGTGTGGTTTTTGATGAGGGCTTGGTATTCATTCATCATGGCAGATCTCCAATCAGAAGAGGTCAGGGCTTCTTCAACTGTGGTTGGAACTTGTGAAGGTTGGTTAAAATCTTGGGTAGTGAGATAGGAGTTTTTTTTTGGTTTGAAGATCCCATGCTTGGACCTGGTTTGCATTTGAGGAGAAAGATCATGTTGAGGGTTATGGTGGCTGGTGGTCAAGCTAGGAGATATATTTGGAGGTGGTAGAGTGGTTAGGAACAGGTGAAGAAGAGGTGGAATGGAGATTGGAGTCATTGCAGTTGTGAGGTGAAGTTGACTGTTCTGTCACAGAGTTGTCTGCTGAAGTTGCCCTGTCAGAGTAAGTTGTACCATCATAAGAAGTTCCTTGAGAGATGTTGTTCATTGGGATATCAGAAGGGAGTTTTGGACTTTCAGACAAGTCAGGATTGTTCATTGGGATTTTGTTGAGTAGAGGAAATTCATTTTCATTAAAAATGACATTTCTTGAGATGTAGAACTTGCCATCAAGTTAAAGACATATGGACCCTTTGTGGATTGGGCTTTGACCAAGATAGATGCATTTGGTGGAGTGAAATTGAAATTTGTGTTTTTGAACTGGTCTTAGACAAGGATAGCAAGCACAACCAAAGGTTTTAAAGGCCATGTAGTTGGGTTTTTTGTGAGTGAGACATTCAACTGGAGATTTGTTTTGCAAGATAGGAGTAGGTAGGGAGTTTATGAGGGCAACAGCCTGTTGGAAACTGAACAACCAGTATTTCAATGGAATGGAGGCTTGATGATGCAGATTGGATTTTGAATGCCAACTGCAGCCTTGAACTACGCAGAGGAAATAAGGTAAAAAAGAAAGGGATAAATAGAATACCGGATTGATTCTCCCAGAATACCTCCGTTGATTCTC
>NMUG010009536.1:0-11243 GCA_002855965.1 Monotropa hypopitys | reverse complement strand
GAGTTCTACCCAGAGCTCGTAACATTGGTATCAGAGCCAGACCACAGAGTCCGCTTGTACCACACGGACTAGTCGGAACCCACAGAGTCCCAGGAATGGAGCGTGGTAAACCGAGACGGAACCCACAACGGGAGCGTGGTAAACCGAGACGGAACCCACAATCTGCAATGAACAGGAGCGTGGTGGTTTGTTACATCCCACATCACCTAATAAGTTTGATGTAGCCTTGTTTATAAGCCTTTGAGCACCCTCCCCTTGCAAGCCGGTTTTCAGGGGTGAGTTCTACCTAGGACTCGTAACAATGGTATCAGAGCCAGCCACTATGCCACGATTCGTGGCACGGAGGGGGCGACCTATAGGCTGGATTAAAACACTAAAGATGTTGAATACTGATAGGTGGGTGGAGCCGTCAAAAAAAAAGAGGGAAAAAGGCTACCATCGGGTCAGTGTCGATAGAGTGGGCCGCCGTGATCGTCGGATGTGGAGCGTGGTGGTCTGTTACATTCCACATCGCCTAATAAGGTGGATGTGGCTTTGTTTATAAGCCTCTGGGCACCCTCCCCTTGCAAGCCGGTTTTCAGAGGTGAGTTCTACCCAGGCCTCGTAACACTTTAAGATCTAGGTGTATATTTATTTTTGTTACACTACGTCTTAAGAAACCACTCAGACACAGGAAGCAAGCAACAAATGTTTGACCTGGAACTAGTGAAAACTAACGGTTATGCGTCAAAATCGGCAATCTTAACAAGTAGAACTGGGGATCTACTTGGACTATAAGAACCTGAATTGACCCCTCTGCCATCAAGAAAACAGCAGAAGCGCTAAGCAATATTTTCTTTTAAAGATATCATCACGAGATCATATCTGAGAGAGAGAGAGAGAGTTACCATTATTAGGAAGAGATACTCGTTTCTTTCCTTGCTTGTCTGGAAGAGCGGATCTCTCTTTAGGATTGCTGTGGGATCTAAACCCTATACCAGGTCTTGGGCCAGTTTCTCCAACCAAATCTTCAGGAGTTGGCTTAGGCCTTGGCTTTGTAAACTGTGCCTCTTGCTTGCTTGCAGATTTATTGGGCGAAAAACTACATCCGTCGGATTGAGACAAACTCATTTTATGATTTGAAAGGTTTGGATGAAGGTTTGAAGATATGAGTTTCTTTCCCGAAGATAAAGAGAGGGTACTGGTTCGTTTCTTTTCTTTATCGGCTCCATTCTCGTGAATCACCACTCCCTCTTTTAAATTACCGTCAAGAAAGCGGTTTTCCCATGGACGAACAGCCATCCATCTCTCCAACCAATTCCAGCCCCAGTTGTTCTTGTCTGGTTCAAACCCAGGGGGAGCTGGCTGTTGCCTTGATCCTGCCTGCCACTACAGTACAAAATGGACACAAACCTTATTTTGGAGATGGCCATAGATAATACAGAAAAAAAACTATAAAGCATTTCTACTCGGTCTGTTTTCATCTTTATTCGAGTCCTGATTTGGAGCCCATCTCCTGATCCAAAGGGCTAAATCTTCTCTTGTTAGAAACAAAATGTCCTACTAGATGTTCTTGGAATACGCTGTCGCATTCTTACCTGGTGACTTAAAGCATATGCCATAGCCCTTTCCCGCTTTGCAGCGGCCTCCTGCCTCTTTAACAACTTAGCCTGAATTTCTTCAACAGATCCTACACGGTCACACCACCCTTCCTGAAACAAAATGCAGAACTTAACAAGTGGTAGAAGACCCGCCCTACATGGATATACAGACACATCCTCTTTAAGATTTGTTTGAACCTATTTTATCTAAAACTAAGTGGACATCTGATCATCAATGATCTTGCTATTGACAACAACAGAAAATAAGAGCAATGAATAATTATGTTGTACTAGATCAATGACATTATCAAACTGTAGGAACAGGTTGGTGCGACTACACTACTATCAATCTTGAGAGTCATACCAGTTTAATATGCTGGTCCTACCAAGATTTTTTTAACTTATTGTATCTGAAACCAAGTAAGCCTTTGATCATCGATGCTTGTGGTATTGACAACTTCTTAAATCACAGCAAGGAACAAAATATCGTATGTTAGATTGAAGACTATAAAATTGTACAAACAAGTTGGTTCCATATGAACATGAAACAGTGGGCCTATATTTGAACAGGGAATAGAAAACTTATTGAGAGAATACAGAATGCGCTTACCTCAATTTCTCGAACATGAGCACCCTGTTCAAATTGTTTCCGAAGTTCTTGTTGTGCTGTTTGACTTTCCAACACCAAACGAACACGCCGAGCGCGGACACGTGCTTGGACCCTCACTAGAGCTTGCATGCAACGGAGAGTTATTGCTGCTTGCTTCCTCACAGCGTGGCCCCTAACAAGGGCTTGGAGTCTTACCAAACCTTTCAATGCTCGTAAAGCTAGCCTAGCCTGTGAATTATGACCAGATATTTCACTTGATCATATTTGTAAAACGAAGTCCAAGTAGCATTTAAAATTACGTTAACAAGTTAAGAGATATACAGGTCACAACTCATTGCATCAAAATGAAAAAGATTCCATGTTTGGGCTGGCTATTGAGGTGGCTTTATAATCCAACAAAAACATTCGGTTCAAGCGGTCCTAGCCTGAAATGAGATTTCATACGAAATTGACAAAATGTTCGATTTGACTTGTGAAAAGAGCGATGTCATGGAGTTTTGTTCATCTTAGTGAGTGTTTTCATTGTATACAAGTATGGCTGATAATAGATAAATTTTTATAGAACAGAATGAAGAAGTTAGAAAAAAAAACCAAGGTCTAATTGAGGGAGCAGAAAAACAGAATGAAACAGTAAGTACCAAAAATCCTCGAAAAGCTGTTTGGATGCGAGTGGCAGCCCAATTTTTTCTCATATTCTGTTGAATTTGTGATGCATTGTGCACTTGAAGCGAGGAAGGCAAACCAGAAGCATCTGCATCTGGATGGATGTTTGCATCTACAAATGTCGGAGTAGCAGTCCGATTGAACTCGTCTTGAAGTATGTCAGCATCAATCTCAACTGAATGCTTTCTCCGGTGTCGGACCTTCCGACTTCTCTGCAATGTCCACAAAGGCACAAACTATGAGGTGGAATATGTATTCTAATTTACCTTAGACAATCACTGAAATTAATTTAGTATCAAACAATTTGTTCGAGGGCCAGTGAATAAAACCTGAGGATCGGAATATGAGCAGTAACATAACATAATTTGTTCTGGACATACTCTATGTCACGACCCGTAATTTTAAAATAATGTTTATAATATTTTCCAGATTTTCCTATATGATTTTATCATATATGTCAATGAAAATGGGGATGAGGAATAGAGTTTCAATAAGTGAAAATTGATGTTGGGCCGTCTTCGGAGTAATGGTAATGTTCGGGAATGTTTTGGTTGGAGATATCGAGGTTCGGGAGTGTTCGAGTTGAATTTGGAGAGTTTGAAAGTGTGTGTTAAGCTTTGGTTGAAATTGGGGCAGTGCCATTGGTTATCGGTAACCCTGGTTGGGGTGCCAACATTCAATGGGTATCCGAGAGTCTGGTTACCGATAACCAGTGTGTTGGGCTCCCTGGGTTATCGGTAACCCAGACATATGTTTGGGGTCAACATGTATAGGGGTTATCAGTAACCCAATCTGCGGGAGGTGTGGATATATAAGACTATTTTGAGTCATGTTAAGTCATTTTTACTTCCATTTTCTCTATATATATCACGCTACAAGTCACACACACTCCTCCATATCTCACCCTACCTTCACCTTAGGAAAATTTTGTGAACTGGACAAATTTTGTCCAAACACTTATGACTCATACAATAGGAAAATACTCCTACGTCACTCTCCACACCTCAAGTCATGTACCCTTAGCAATACTATTCCATGTTTTATATCCCACCATACTTAAATTGTATTTTACCCCTAATTATCCCACAAAAACCATCCCACTATAAATACCTTACACCTTCGCACATTAATCTCTCATTTTATCACACCAAAATTTTTATTTCAATTCCTTCAATTTATTTATTTAATTCCTTCAATTTTATTATTTTTGGAACGAGTATTACAGTAATAATGAGTCAAAGATTGAAATTGAGAAAGTATGTTATTTATGTGCAGTCCCACATATAGATATGTGAATTGAACACATATCGATATGTTGAGGTTCAGTTCGAGTGCGACTTTGTTCCAAAAGCATCATATATCGATGTGTGTTTGTGTATATCGATATATGCGCATGTAAGTATTTCGGTATGCTGATTTGCTTGTATATCGGTATGCAAGTTATTCGGTTGGTTGTATTGTCTCATATATCGATATGCATATCGATATATCCAAATGTGGACATATCGATATGTGTCATTGGTATATATCGAAATGTGGTCGGCGTTCCTTCTATGAGGCACAACCAGTGCCAATGTATACTGATATGTGTGTTGGACACATATCGGTATGTGAGTCATTCTGGGCTGTTTTGGCAGATTAATGAGGGGTATTTTGTTAATTTCCTGTGGAGTACATATATATGTGTGTGTGTGTTATATGTGCGTGTGAGAGGGCAAAAAACTCATTTTCATTCTTCTTCTCCCCTCCTCATCCGTATTGCTCTCTCTCTATATATATAATATATCCAATCTCACTTCTTCTCTCCAAGATCTAGAGCAATCCGTCGAGTTTCCGGAGAAATCTCCTCCACCAATGTTGACGAGCACGACAGGGGATACACAACCATCACCATAGTTTGTGGCTTTGTGAAGAACCTTCACCTAGGGTTTCCAAGACTTGGTTAGCTTGGTGGGTAAAATCTCCCCCCTCCCGCCTCCCTTGTATGTGTGTATGTGAGTGCAAGCATTTTATCCATTTTTGTAGTCTACATGAGTATATCCCGTTTTGTTGCCTAGGGTATGGCTATGCTTGAGTTTGAGGTTAAATCCCTTGGATGTATGGGTAAGGGTGATGAGTTGAAAGATGGATATGTTGGCCCTTAGGATATTGAACACCAAGTGTTCGATGAAATTCCTATTTTAGATCATGGGTGGTCTTAGGAATAATATGGCGTGTATGGTTAAACCAATGTCATAATGGTTAAGTTGGAGGTGTTAGGTCTGGGTTCATGCATCATGAAGTTTTGACTTGACTTAGGGGTCAAATAGCGATTATAGAAAAATATAGAGTGGATAGTGTAATTATGGAGAACATGAAATATGTAGGAATAATAAGAGTCTATGAAAGAACCATGGTGAATGGAACTTGAAAGACTCAAAGAATGACCCAATATACTCAATGAATCAGAATATCGAGGAGCACACGAAAAAGGGATACTTGTATCAAATCCTGTATTCACTCAAGACAGTGTATTCACATGACTTCAATGTATTCTATGTATTCTAAAGGAGTCAAAATGTATTCTAGTGTATTAAATGCATTGTTGGATATATTGTAAGTGGCAGGCATTTCATGTATTCAGTCTCGGCCCATGTATTCAACGAGTATGGTGACTTGAGCATTGTATTCCGGGAAATTGTATTCTTGAGACATTGCACAATGGGGGTTTGATTGGGCCCTCCCGGCATATCCGGGGAATCGCGAGGAACTATACTGGAAGTTGGTCGACGGACCACTTTTTCGAGAAACTGCTCAATAAGTCACATACTCCCCCTTGTATTATGTATTCGACGTATGCCCGTTGTGTATTCCTTGAACGGGTTGTATTTTATATTAAGTGTCGGATGTTTCATGTATTCAAGTCTGTCCATTGTATGTATTCAGACGTCGGACATTTCATGTATCAGTCCCGATAAGATGTGCGTCTATGTTGGTCTTTCGTGTATTCAGTCTTACACATAGTATGTGTTAGAATAATGATAGGAATGATGTTATTTTGCTATGTTTCGTTATGTTTTATTCTTTGAGTGTCTTCTCTGTAATTACCCTATAACTAGGGTCCCGAATGTAATTCCCTTTCTTTATTTTAATATAAAAAGAGAGGAAGGCCTACTCATTCTCTAAGCTTTTCACTTATACAAAGTTATCATGGTATCAGAGCAAGGTTCCAAACCCTAACACTAATTTTATCTTTTCTAGCCGCCACCACCCATATGTTTCAGCCTCCTCCCGTTCAAACCCTAATCCTGCCTACCACCACCAACAAAGCAACCGAGGGGGCCTCTTACTACACCACTTTCTTCAGGAAAGGCCCATCTATTCTGTGATTATTGCCACAAGTCCAGACATAGCCGTGAGACATGCTGGAAACTTCATGGGGTTCTATTAGGGGGACGTGGAGATCATTCTGGTAACCGGGGAGGACGATCTGGCCAGGGTAGAGGACGTGGGGCTCCTCCACGTGCTCATCAGGCCAGCACTACTGATTCATACACTACACATTCCCCTGCTACATCTTCAGAGGCTCTCTCAGGCATGAATCCCTCAGAATTGGAGGACGTTCTTCGTCACATTCTGGAACGCCAGTCTATATACACTGCTACAGATACATCTCAGAATGCATTTCCTGCCACATTTGCTCCTAAAGGTAATTTAGTCTGTTCTACAAGTGCCTTCCTGTCCCACCAGTCTTTACCTCGGATTATTGATTCCGGTGCCTCTAACCACATGACTGGATCCTATGACCTTTTCTTGGATTAAAAGCCTTCTTCAAGTAGTGATAGAGTTAAGATTGTTGATGGCACCATTTCCTCTGTTTCCAAGAAAGGTTTAATCCATGCCACTCATTTTCTACATTTATCCTTTGTGTTACATGTTCCCTCTTTCTCTGTGAACCTTTTATCCTTGAGCCGCCTTACTCATGACTTGAATTGTAGCGTGACTTTTTTTTCCTGATCATTGTATTTTTCAGGACCTTATCACGAGGAGGATTGGCAGTGGTAGTAAGGAACATGGTCTCTACATCCTGGATCAACCGGCTCAATCAGCACATCATTCCATTCAGTGCTCTGACAGCAAGACAGATTTATGGTTGTGGCATCAACGACTGGGACATCTTTCTTTTTCTTTGCTTAGATATTTATTTCCTTCAGTCTCTTGCAATAAAACTATGTTGGAATTTCAATGTGAGCCTTGTCAACTTGGCAAATATCATAGAGCTTCCTTTGCTCCAAGTAATAATAGAAGCAATGTTCTAAAAGGTGCTAGGTGCTAGGCGCTAGGCGATCGAGGGGGGCCTATCGCCTAGGGGCCTAGGCGGGGGCCTAAGCGGAGATCTAGGCGGAGACTAGGCGGTTATTTATTTATTAAGAAAATTAATATTTACTTAATACAACAATGAATAATGCATGAAACTTTTCTATAACATCAAATATATAATATTTGTGACTTAAGACCATGTTTAGTTTGATTTGGTTATCAAATATATAATATTTCTTTTTAATCATGGCAGACCACTACCGCCTAGCGCCTAGGCGGGGCCTTTTAGAACAATATAGAAGTATTGTTCTCTTCTCTTTAGTTTACTCTGATGTTTGGGGTCCATCTCTGATGTTTGAGGTCCATCTCGTATTCAGTCAATAAAAGGTCATAGATGGTTTGTTACATTTATTGATAATTTTTCTTGTACCACTTGGTTCTACCTCATGAAAGAAAAAAATGAAGTTTTCTCCATATTTCAGCATTACGACAAAATGGTCTCTACTCAGTTTAATGTTGTCATAAAAATCCTAAGGTCTAATAATGGTGGTGAATACATCGATTCAGGGCTAGCTCAGTATTTCTCCAATCATGGAATTATCCATCAGACCTCGTGCACTAATACTCCTCAACAAAACGGAGTAGTAGAGAGGAAAAATCGTCATCTTCTTGATACAACCAGATGTATGTTGTTCTCTATGGGGGTACCACGATCATATTGGGGAGAGGTTGTTCTTACAGCTACTTATCTCATTAATCGTCTTTCAACTCAGGTCCTCCACAAAAAGACTCCTCTTCAGGTTCTACTCGAGTCTGAAGCCATATTTTTCATCTCTTCAAAAATCTTTCGGTGCGTCTGTTTTGTCCACAATCAATCCACCACACGAGGTAAGTTAGATCCTCCATCTGTCAAATGTGCCTTCCTTGGGTACTCCTCTACTCAAAAGGGGTACAAGTGTTATCACCCACCTACTCGTAAGTGGTTTGTCTCAATGTATGTTACTTTCTTCGAGTCATAGTCCTACTTTGTGATGTCACAGTCATCTCTTCAAGGGGAGCCTCGGTGTGAAGATATTCTTGTCTCTGGTGTTAACCTAGGGGATGTGATGCCAACTGCTCATGATGCACCTAATGTTCCTAGAACGATGATATCTGGTGCACCAATGAAGACAGAAAAGGAGGAAACCAAAGAGCAGGTGTACATCAGAGATAAAGCACAGCAAAGGTTAACTGGATACAAGAGCCCATATCTGATCCTCCACCGCCGTCTCCTTCCCTTGATGGGAGTCCAGGTAACCCTACTACTACTGATATTATTGAACCTACTAATGCCATTAATCCAGATATCATGGATCTAGATCTTCCCATTGCTCATCGAAATGGGGTGAGATCTTGTACTCAACACCCCATAT
This sequence comes from Monotropa hypopitys, assembly GCA_002855965.1. Lineage (NCBI taxonomy): Eukaryota > Viridiplantae > Streptophyta > Magnoliopsida > Ericales > Ericaceae > Monotropa > Monotropa hypopitys. The sequence continues at coordinate 2,679 of NMUG010009536.1, read as the reverse complement.
CAAACTTTGTGTCTAAATTTTCCTCTGTTAGTATACCTAATCATTTTCAGGATGCTCTTGTTATTCCTGAATGGAAACACGCTATGGTAGAAAAAATAAAAGCTCTTCATAAGAATGACACTTGGGAATTGACTGAGCTACCTAAGGGTAAATGTACTGTAGGATACAAATGGGTGTATTCTGTTAAACACAAGGCAGACGGCTCAATAGAGCGTTATAAGGCTCGATTAGTGGCAAAGGGTTTACACAGACCTATGGGGTGGATTATCAAGAGACGTTTGCTCCTGTTGTAAAGATGAACACTGTGAAGATTCTTCTCTCTCTTACAGCTAACTTAGACTGGCCCCTGTATTAGTTTGATGTTAAGAACGCCTTCTTACATGGAGATCTAGATACAGAGGTATACATGGATATTCCTACAAGTTTTGAAGCTTCTCAAATCAAGGGGAAGGTACCCGCCGTTCTGTCACGTAGAACATACGAGTCGTACTTTTCTCTCCGTTTTACTCACTTAGCAATGTTTTAAAGAAAGAATCTCCTGGTATTCCTGGGTAGCTTAGTACACAGTAGGTTAGTCTCTCTCAGGTGCTCTTTGTGGCTTTTCCATTATTGAGAGACTTCCAATCACCTTTCACAACCATCCGTACTTTACCGAGTTAATCTCAGATAAAACATCACTAAGGCTAGCTACATGGGCGGCTATACTAGGCTATCAAACAGTTGTTCGAGCACGGCACACACTGGAGGTATCTCAACCTCCTTGGATTTAAAGTCTCCTAGACTCATGAACGCTCAATTTTCATAAATGGGATCCACTAATGAAATTTCTTCCACAGTGGTCCCATCTTTAATTCCTTCATTTATCCCCCCGATATATAGTTTTAATCTTTGATCATTCACTTTAAATATATTACCAATCCGAGGGTCTTTGATGTCAATGGCAACATGTGTAATGACAAAGGGGCCATCCCATCTTGATCTTAACTTTCTGGGGAAGAGTTTTAATCTAGAATTGAAAACCACACTTTCATTCCAATTGTAAAGGACTTTTTAAGTTTATGTTTGTCATAAAAGGCTTTAGTCCTTTGTTTGTAAATGCGTGAGTTTTCATATGCTTCGTTTCTCATCTCTTCCAATTCTGAAATTTAGAGCTTTCGATTTATTCCAGTGGCCTCAATGTCAAAATTAAGCTGTTTAATGGCCCACATTGCCCGATGCTCAAATTCCACGGGTAAATGGAAAGCCTTCCCAAAAACTAAACGGTATGGGGACATGCCAATGAGTGTCTTATGTCGTACGGTAGGCCCACAATGCATCATCAAGTCGTAATGACCAATCTTTTCTATCTGGCCTCACCGTTTTTTTCTAGAATACGCTTGATCTCACGATTCGACACCTCAACTTGGTCACTTGTTTGCGGATGGTAAGGTGTTGCCACCTTATGAGTGATAAAATATCGCCGAACAAGGGCCGCAAAATAGCGATTCAAGAAATGGGTTCCCTCATCACTAATTATGGCCCGCGGATAGCCAAAACATGTAAAAATATTTGATTACAAGAACTTGATGACCACTTTGTGGTCATTAGTCCTTGTGGCTACCGCTTACACTCACTTCGAAACATAGTCTATGGCCAGTAAAATATACTCATTCCCTTGTGCGAGCACGGGAATGGTCCCATAAAATCAATGCCCCAAACATCAAAAAGCTCAACTATTAGAATTGGGGACAATGGCATTATGTTGCGACGAGACATGTTTCCGGTTCTTTGGCACCTAAGGCATGCCTTGAAAAAATCATGGGCATCCTTAAAAAGAGTGGGCTAATAAAATCTGCTCTGGAGAACCTTTGCCACCGTCTTTTTCCCGCTAAAGTGGCCCCCGCATTCAAGAGTGTGACAAAAAGTAAGAATACTATGAAATTCACTCTCAGGGACACACCTTCTAATGATCTGATCCGAGCATAATTTGAAAAGCTTCGGATCCTCCCAAAAATAATACCTCACTTGTGCAAAGAACCGGTCCATGTCGGACTTGGACCATGTAGAAGGGAATGCACTTGTAGTAAGGTAATTTACGATATGCGCATACCATGGAGAATGCACTTGGCTCACCGCAAAAAATTGTTCGTCCGGAAATGAGTCTTTCAAGGGTAAGGTGGTTCTCCACCACGATCCTTGATAGGTGGTTGGCTACAAAGTTTTTTGATCCTTTTTTATCCCTAATTTCAATGTCAAACTCTTGTAGCAACAAAATCTACCGTATCAACCTTGGCTTGCTCTCTTTCTTTTCAAGTAAGTACCGCAAAGCGGCATGGTCGGTGTAAACAATGATTTTAGAGCCAAGGAGATAGGACCAGAATTTATCCAATGCAAATACTACCACAAGCAATTCTTTCTCTGTGGTGGTGTAATTTATTTGAGCTTCGGAGAGAGTTTTGCTCGCGTAGTAAATTGCATAAGGTACACGATCAACCCGTTGGCCAAGGACAGTCCCAACCGCGTAGTCGGAGGTGTCACACATGATCTCAAAGGGAAGAGACCAATCGGGTGATCGGATGATGGGGGCGGTGGATAACATACCCCTAAGGGTCTCAAAAGAATGGAGACACGCAGAATCAAATACAAAAAGAACATCTTTAGCAAGTAAGTCGCAAAGAGGTTTGGAAATCTTAGAGATAT
>NMUG010009535.1:0-11243 GCA_002855965.1 Monotropa hypopitys | reverse complement strand
TTAATTGAATAAAACAATATACTCATTAAATAAAAAACATGTATTATTAGTTTATAATCATGTAATTATCAACTAAAATTTCAAACATTAAATTGAGTGATTTATTGAATTAAATGACAAAAATGAATTATTACAATTAAATTGTGAGTCCAACAAATTTAAATATTCATCCCGGAAAATAGCCAACACTAAAAATACTAACATTTTAAAATCGACTAATTTAAATTAAAATGCGAGGGAGAAGAAAGAATACTGATACTACAAACGAGAGGGATAGAAAACCTCTACCTCAATTGGAGTTTCTGTGATAATCGCCGACAAGGGATTTGTTAGAAATTTCGGCAGCAACCTGCCCAAAATAGGATAACCTCACTAAGGCAACAACAATAGCAGGAACCCAATCTCACACCTCCTACAAATATAAATTACCGATTGCAACTTAACGACAATTATACAGGGAACGAGATATACCTGCCGACGCGACGACTAGCGGTCGTTAAGGCCCTAACAGTCACGCGTCACTGATTTTCGCCGCTCGCTTGGGCTGGAACCTACAGAACCCAACAGACAGTCACATTCTACGATAATCGATTCAAAACGCTGAAAAGAGGAAAACATATGCTTACCCACTGACGCGAAGCAGCAATCGTCGCGCATCGCCGCTCGCCCATCCTTCACTGTACCTTGCTGTACCTCCAACTCAAGCCCGGACCACCGTCGTCACGCGAACACCGATCTCCCATCCTCCTTCGCACTCAATATCGCAGACCCACCAATCGTCGCACCTCGCCGCAAGGGTACAGTCGGACCTCTCCACCGCCGCGCCACACCTCCACCACTGCGCACCCACACCACCACCACCGCACCCACACCACCACCACACACACATTGCTAGTGTGTGGAGCGAGAGAGAGAGAGAGAGAGGCCGAAATAGAGAGGGAGAGGGTGAGAATCATGAGAGAGGGAGAGGGAGCGAGTTCGAGAGAGGGGGAGGTGGAGATGTCGGCGCAGGGGAGGGGGAGAGGGGGAGCTGCGGAAATGAGAGAGCTCACCGGAGTGAGAGAGAGAGGGGGGAAAGGTCGCCGGAGTGGGAGAGGAGAGAGGCGCGACGGGTGAGAGGAGGGAGGAGGGAAGCAGTCGGCCATGGGGTTTCCCCCCTTTAGGGTTTTCGGCTGATGGGGGAGTCGGGGGAAAGGGGAAGGGATGCCCCGATCCCTATTGCCAATCTTTTTATTTTTTTATTTTTAATTTATTTTATTTACTTTAATGATTTAAAGTAAAATCAAAAGTCCGAAATAACTTTCCAACGACCCCCGACCATCAAGAAGCGACCTGAACTCCACCACAACGACTTGCCCGCACTCAAAACACAAAACCTTACAAACCAAGACTTCCCTCAGTCAGACAGGATCGGTACAATAAAATATGAGCCGCGGAGAACCGAACGACGATAAAATTATATCCCGAAAAATATTTAATTAATTAATATATATTTTTTGAAATGAAGGGAAAATAATTAAATTTTCCAGAGTGTGACACTCCCCCTCCAGGACCAGATCTATTGGTGACGAGGAACTGGACTAGATCATAAAAAGTCAAAACCTCGCCATCAAACAATTGAATAAACAAGTAAAGATGCTCTATAGCCAACAACAGTCTCAAAGGAAGCAAACATGCCTTCTCACAACAAGCAGCAGCCTCACGGGGGCCCAAGGAAACAAGCACGACTATAGAGCCCGTCCTCAACTTTACGGGAGCCAAAGAGCAACTCCTGGAAACCAAGGAAGTGTTTAGGAAGGAAGCAAAGGCCGAATGGATCCACCCCGATGCCAGGAATGGTGAAGGGTTGTGAGGGATCCCCCACAGCCAAACGAGCACCAAAGACAGACATGCAGCACCCGCCAGAGAATCTATGGATTATGGACGGGACTTGAGAGAGAATCTTGGCTCGAAGTGCCGGTACTGTCACGACCCAAACTCTCATGGGCCATGACCGGTCAACGAGCAAGCTCGCTAAAGATCCTATTAAATGAGTTTAGGGATTCATCGAACAATTTTAGATGAAATAATAGCGAAAAAGTGTGAAATAACCCAGAGAGTGCATTACTAGCAAAATACCCACAATATTTCATTAATTAGCCGGATGATATAAAAATAAGCCCCATGGGCTGATACACGAGATAGTCAAAGTCAGAGATATAAAAAACAACTCCAAGAGCTCCCATTCCTGCTCTTCATACCCTGAAAAGAGTTTTAGAAAAATGCATAAGCTATAAGCTAGAGTGAATACATTACATGCACAAATTACAAGTTTCATGGACAACCAAGATCATTTCCTGTAAGTAAATCATTTCAGATAAACATAATAGAAGTGGCTATTGCCTCAAGAGTAGTATCATTGACCCATTCCGGTCATATCAGATTTTCGGCATCTTCCATACATGAACCTGCAACAATTGCACATTGATTGCTTTGGGTCTTTGACCCGAATTGTATGAATGTCAACCAGTCTATCAAGCCAACCAATTACATCCTCTACGGTACCAGAACAAGGAGAGCTACCCCGTAATTTGCAAAGTGGTATGATATCATCCAATGACCATCTGGTTTGGTCCCAACCTTATAGCATGTCTCTGTATGCATGGTATCTGACCCTGCCCCCAACATCTAGGCTCTTATCCATTTTTGACCATATTCCATGGCCATGTCATGTCCGTGCCGAGAATCATAAAACATTTTCCACATCATGTTTGTCCATGTGTAAAAGGTTTTCACAAGCTTTCCTTTTGTTGCAAAGAGGGTAACATAATAGTTTTTGGGCTTAATAGCCATAACATTAATTTCATAAAAGAGTAAGCGAGTGAGGAAAAGTACGAGTAAATAAGGCATGTAAAGATTCACCTTTTTCCTGGATTGGTTTCTCTTTAAAATAATACTTTAAAATCTGCCACAAGACATAAAGTACAAAACAAAGCTTCTGTCGAGCACTAAGGCCTACTGCCGAGCACAACTGGGCCGAGCTAAGCTACTAGTTTAAGATGCCCAAGCTTTTCTGACCGATTGGACGAGCATCCGGGTAGATCAAGTGACCGAAGGCCTTCTGTCCAGAGGACAGTGGCCGGTTGGGTGATATTATGAACATTAGCTAACAGGGTTCCTGGACCGAAGGGTCCTCATGCTGAGCTAAGGCTTTGCCGAACAAGGCATTGTCGAGCTAAAGGCCTGTTGGACTAAAGGTTCTGCCGAACAGAAGCTCTCCCGAGCTCTGCTGAACAATGAGTGTGCCGAGCAGATGCTCTGTCGAGCAACTAGCTCTGCCGAACAACAAGTTGCCGAGCTGCCAATAGAGGGCACTAGAGAGTTTGGACAGCGCGGGAAAAGGTGCTTCGGGCATAACGATTGGTCGAAATGGCCAGTGAGGTAGTTACAAGGCTTCAGGGCTGACTGTCCAAGCTACTAGCTACCGAGCCGAGCTCTAAAGCTAAAGATACTAAAAAGGCGGTCTGTCCCTTTGCCGAGCAGAGGTGCTCCGGCAATTGGGAGGTCGGCAAATGACATGGGAAGGTCAGAAGTGTTCATGAGATAGCCGGGTATGCCTTGCCGAACTGAAATGAGTTCTTGCGGAGGGGTCAATAGGTTCTCCCTGGACTGGTAGGTTTGTGCCGAGCTGCCGAGCTAAGGCACAGAGGTCTGGATTGCTTCGGTTAAGCCAAAGGAAGGCTGCCGAGCAATGCTTCAGTGCGGCTAAGTCATTAAATGGACTTGCCGAATAATAATAGGGACAAAAATTAAATAAGACCAGGCCGAAGCATTAAGAGATTACCTGAGCTCACAGGGATTGGCTTAGCAAGCTTTAGCCGAGCTGAGCACTATGGGAGCTCTGGTCCGAACAAGGGCTCTGTTGGTCTACCGAAAGGTTTGGCCAGCTAAGGATGGCTGGACACTCTGATTAGTTGGTTCGGAGGATCCTGGCACTTGGAAAATATTTTCAAGTGTTCGGCTAAGAGTTGGCCGAGCACCAGAACTCTGGGACAAAGGGGTTCTCTCTCTCTCTCTCTCTCTCTTTCTAGAGTTTGAGTGCAAGATTGAGTTGGGTGAGAAATGAATGCTCCAAGGAGTTGCTTATATAGGGTTTCGGAGGGGGTTGAGGTGGTAGTTGGGATCATTTATGGTTGATTGGATGCAACCTTAATCCTGCCGAACGGGTCAGTGAACTGTCCCATCGAGGTCAGGTCTGGACATTCTGCCAAGACAGTCTGAACCTACGACATACTTGTTCCATGAGAGTCAGACGGTTGGCCAGTCCGGACGGGACTGGTCCCTGCAGCTCGACACAGCTGCTGCCGTGGAGCTGGCACGGGTCCGGGGTAGGGCGATCATTTTGGATGGCGGGCTGGCCTGGCCTAGGCTGATCCGGACCAGGATGGTCCGGCCTGCACCGGGCGGCTGGGCTCTTCCCTTCTTGGGCTTCCTAGCTTACATCTTTTGATTCCTAAGGACCCAACACTCCAACACTAATCATAATTGATTTAAAACATTTAAATAGAACCTGGAGATACTTCTAATAATTTAATTAATTATGGAAATTCTATTTATTTGGGACGGGGTCTCACATCCTTCCCTCCTTAAAAGAAGTTTGGCCCCCAAATTTCGAAATGACTTATTGACAGGGTTTTAATAACTATACCTTATTCGAATAACTCAGGATACTTCTGGCACATATCGTCCTCTTTCTCCCAAGTGGCCTCGTTTCTTGACTGGTTCTCCCACCATACTTTGACTAGTGGAATTATCTTGCTTCGAAGCTTCTTCTCTCGTCGATCTAGAATTTTGATGAGCTTGTCTTCGTAGGATAGATTCTTATCGATCTCGATCGTGGGCTGCTCCAAGACATGCGAGGGGTCTGCTATATACTTGCGAAGCATGGATACATGGAAAACGTCGTGAACGTTGTCTAACTCTGGTGACAAAGCTAATCGGTAGGAGAGCGGACCAATTCTTTCAAAAATTTCGGACGGGCCAACAAATCGAGGATTCAGCTTCCCTCTTTTTCCAAATCTGACGATGCCCTTCATAAGTGATACTTTGAGAAATACCCTGTCGCCTTCCTGAAATTCTAATTCCCTGCGGTGAGCGTCATCATAACTCTTCTGGCGATCCTGAGATGTCTTTAGTCGTTCATGGATAGTCTTAATCTTTTCCGTGAATTCCTGCACGATCTCTGGTCCAGTCAACTCTGTATTTCAAACTTCTGTCCAACACGATGGTATCCTGCATTTCTTTCTGTATAGCGCTTCAAACGGTGCCATCCCTATACTCGCCTGATAATCGTTGTTGTAGACGAACTCTGCCAACGGTAGATGCTCTTCCCAGCTTCCTTGAAATTCCAATGCGCAGGCTCGTAACAATGTTTCTAGCATTTGAATGGTCCTCTCTGATTGGCCATCCATCTGAGGATGAAAAGCTGTACTGAAATTGAGTGCCGTTCACATTGCCTTCTGGAGTGATTTCCAAAATCTGGATACAAAACGCGGATCTCTATCGGATGTGATGGATACTGGTGTGCCGTGCAGCCGAACGATTTCCTGGAGATAGGTGGTTGCCATCCGATCCATAGAATAAGTGTTCTTGATCGCAATAAAGTGAGCGGACTTAGTTAGACGATCTACTATGACCCATATAGAGTTATTTCCTTTCTTCGAACATGGTAATCCTACGACATAATCCATGGTGATATCTTCCCATTTCCACTTTGGAATAGGTAGGGGCTGCAATAATCCACCGGGCTTCTAACGAATGGCTTTAATCTGTTAACATTGCAGGCATCTACCGACGTAGCTGGCTATATCGCGCTTCATTTCCATCCACCAATAAGACTTCTTCAGGTCCTGGTACATCTTTGTCTGACCGGGGTGAATTACGAACTTTGAGTGATGTCCATCGTCTATGATCTTCTTCTTGATTTCTTCGTCGTTGGGGATGCACAATCGGTTTCGAAATCGGAGAACTCCATCCATGAGGGTAAATTTGCTTTCTGGATTGATTCCTTTGCTGATCTTCATAAGCCTTGGGTTGCTCCCTTTCCCTGACTTGATTTCTTCAAGGATGGTTGGCTCTATGACGATGGTGTTGAGGCGTCCATGCTGTAGATGATCGAGCTCCTCCTTCCCTTTCCTGCTTAAAGCGTCTGCAACAGTGCTGTCTCTTCCAGGGTGATACTGAATGTTAAGGTCGTAGTCCTTCATCAGCTCCATCCATCTTCGTTGTCTGAGATTTAGCTCCTTCTGGGTGAAAAGATACTTCAATATTTGATGGTCGGTGAACAAGTTGCAGGTGACTCCATAAAGATAGTGGCTCCAAATCTTCAAAGCAAAAATTACTGCAGCTAGCTCTAGGTTATGAGTTGGGTAGTTCTTCTCGTGAGGCTTTAACTGTCAGGAAGCGTAGGCAATAACCTGACCTCGTTGCATCAGAACACATCCGAGTCCTCTAAGTGAGGCGTCACTGTAGACTTCAAAGTCTTCTCCTTCTTGGGGTAATACAAGAACAGGTGCTGTCGTGAGTCGCTTCTTCAGCTCTTGAAAACTTCCTTCTCTGGCTTCTGACCAAACAAATGGCTCTCCCTTCTTTGTCAGCTCTGTCATCAGGGTTGCGATCTTCGAAAAGTCTTTGATAAATCTGCGGTAGTAGCCGGCGAGTCCAAGAAAACTACGAACTTCGGTTACTAAGGTTGGCTTGGGCCATTCTTGGATTACTTTCGTCTTTTGAGGATCCACTGAGATTCCACGTTCATCGATGATGTGCCCGAGAAATTGGATTTCTGTGAGCCAAAACTCGCACTTGCTAAACTTGGCGTAGAGCTTTCTTTCCTTCAGGGTCTGCAAAATGATCGACAGGTGCTCTGCATGTTGCTCTTCGTCTTTGGAGTAGATGAGGATATCGTCGATGAATACGATTACAAAGTTGTCGAGATAGTTGGTGAAGATCCGGTTCATCAGGTCCATAAATGCTGCAGGTGCATTGGTGATGCCAAATAGCATAACTAAAAACTCGAAATGCCCATACCTGGTGCGAAAAGCCATCTTCTCTATGTCTTCTACCTTAACCTTGAGATGGTGATTACCCGAATAAAGGTCGATCTTTGAAAATACCTTGGCTCCTTTCAGTTGGTCGAAGAGGTCGTCAATTCTCGGTAACGGATACTTGTTCTTGATAGTAACTTTATTCAGCTCCCGATACTCGATGCAGAGCCGCATCGTTCCGTCTTTCTTTTTTACTAGTAAACCTGGTGCTCCTCACAGTGATGAGCTAGGTTGGATGAAATCTTTATCTACTAGTTCTTGAAGTTGAGTCTTCAGTTCCTTCAGCTCTGCGAGTGCCATACGATAGGGCGCTTTCGATATTGGTTGACTTTTTGGAATAGTTTCGATACTAAATTCTACCTCTCGATCAATAGGAATTTCTGGAAAGTCCTCGGGAAATACGTCAGAGAAATCGCGAACTATGGGGATATCAGGTATTGAACGATTACTTGGCGTTGTAGACGAAATGCTGCAAAGGTAACCTTGACATTCTTTCTGCAAAAGTCGACGAGCAAGTGCCACGGACACGAAACACGGGGGTGATGTGACTCTTTCTCCTTCAAGCTTGGCTTCTTCTTTGGATCATGTGAAGATTATACACTTCCTTGCGCAATCGATCTTGGCGTTGAATTAGGACAACCAATCCATTCCAATAATTGCATCGAAATGAGACATAGTTAGCGAAATAAAATTGGTTGAGAAACAAGATCCATTCATCAAAACGTCGCAATTCTTAAGAACGGATGAGCATACGACTCCCTTGCTCATGGGCTGAGATACGAGTAAGTCGAATCCTAATGGTTCAAGGTTTCTACTGATTTTCTAAGAGTGTGATTTCAAAATAAACGAGTGAGTAGAACCTGAATCGAATAATGCATAGGTAGGGATTCCACAGACAATAATTCTACCTTCTACCAAGGCTTCGTCGTTGCGGGGGTCTCCTAGGACTAAAGCAAAAGCTCTTCCATGGCGCTGATTCCGGTTGTCTTGATGGTTGATCCTTGGTGCTCCCACGGGTATCATGTTGGCTCCCGTTGCTGGCTTCGGACAGTCCTTCTTGAAATGGCCCTCCTGACCACAGCCATAGCACGTTAAAGGTGCTCTGATTCCGTTGCCTTGATTTCCCATCCTTCTTTGATCATCTCTCCTTCCTCCAAAATTTGCTTTCTTTTGTGGACCAACTTTTCTGGGTCCTTGGTGTTGCCTCTTCCGCTCTTGGTAGCGTCTCGTCTCCTCCACGTCTTTACCAACAGGGCTCGATCTAGAACGTCAACATAAGTTGATAGTTGAAGGGGTCGAACCACCTTCCGAATTTCTGGCTTCAGACCATCTTTAAAACATCTCGCCTTCATGTCCTCAGATGCTACTAGGTATGGGGCGTAAGTAGCAAGATTCGTAAACTCGGTTTCATAGGCAGCCACCGTCATCATTCCACGTTGCTTCAGGTGCTCGAACTCCATCCTCTTTGCGGTTTGCATTGCCCTCGGCATGAATTTCTCTCGGAAAACTTCCAAAAATCTTTCCCAGTTCATTTCTGGTTCCACAGTATTCTTTAGATTCCACCATCGGTTAGCTTCACCTTCTAATAGATATGATCTGATCTCCACTTTCGGCTGATAAGAACATCTCAGCAATCGGAAGTTCTTTTCCAAGGCCGCGATCCATTCATTTTCCTTCACCGGGTCCATTCATCCTTGGAAGGTAGGGGACTTCAGTTTCAAAAATTCTTTTACCGCCGCAAGATTTGCCGCTTGCTCGATCGGATCAACTAGTGCTCCCCCTTCGGGGTTGGGTGGCTCATTTACGGGTCCTGGATGGTTGAGATATTGGTTAAGCATCTCATGTTGGATTTGAACTGATCCAGCCAACATTCTGACCATGTCGCGTAGCTCGGCTACTTCGTCGTTTCCTTGATTGTTGTTGCGAGTGTTAACCATTCTGCTTTCGAAAAGATCTTATAGTTAGAGACACGGAAATGGATTTGATTACTTCATAATGATAAAGTTCTAAAAATAAGCATTAGGGGTTAGAATTCTAAATATGCCAAATAATAATAATAATTAGACACTGAGCTACTACTCGCTATCCGAGTCCTTGGGCCATTCATAGGGTGGGTAAATCAACTCTTCACGATTGACGTCGATGTCTTCTTCTTCTTCATTTTAACTTGGGTCATCTTCAGGATCTTCTTCGGGAACATCGAGGTCCCAACCCTCGTTGTGCCATTCCATGGGCTCCTCTTCTTCGATAGCCACTTCTTCTTCCTCGGGTGGATCTTCATCATTATTGCCGAACAGAACTCGATTGCTGTCTCCCTCCATGAGGTATTCGAATTCCTAATCCTGGATGGATGCCCTTGCCACTGCAAGCTTGCTCCAATAGTTGCAAGTGATAGTTGATCATCCCTCGAACTTCTTCTTCTGAGTTATCTTCGAAACTCACCGCAACTTGGGCCACAGATCAGAAGTGAACGCCACAGAATCAGTTTGTGCTTGTTCTTCAACTTCCTCGCTTACTATATAGACGTCTTCCGCTTCCTCGGGTGCTGCTGGAGGTGGTACTACCTCGTGATCGCTTTCCGAATCACTACTCGAGAATTCACTGGTAGCATAGTCGCTGCCACTGCTAGACATAGCTAAAATATGCATACGTAACAAAATAAGTCCATCTCCAAGGGTTAGCAGATATTTCTAACGTACTAGTGAGTGCCTTGGTCCTAACTCTGGGTTTGTTCGAAATCCGAAAACTCTTGCTCTGATACCACTGTTGTCACGACCGAAACACTCATGGGCCATGACCGGTCAGCGAGCAAGCTCGCTAAAGACCATATTAAATAAGTTTAGGGATTCATCGAACAATTTTAGATGAAATAATAGCGGAAAAACGTGAAATAACCCAGAGAGTGCATTACTAGCAAAATACCCACAATATTTCATTCATTAGCCGGATGATACAAAAACAAGCCCCATGGGCTGATATACGAGATAGTCAAAATCAGAGATATAAAAAACAACTCCAAGAGCTCCTATTCTTGCTCTTCATACTCTGAAAAGAGTTTTAGAAAAACACATAAGCTATAAGCTAGAGTGAATACATTACATGCCCAAATTACAAGTTTCATGGACAACTAAGAACATTTCCTGCAAGTAAATCATTTCAGATAAACATAATAGAAGTGGCTCAATAGCCTCAATAGTAGTATCATTGACCCATTTCGGTCATATCAGATTTTTGGCATCTTCCATACATGAACCTGCAACAAGTGCATATTGATTGCTTTGGGTCTTTCACCCGAATTGTATGACTGTCAACCAGTCTATCAAGCCAACCAATTACAGCCTCCACGATATCAGAACAAGGGGAGCTACCCCGTAATTTTCAAAGTGGTATGATATCATCCAATGACCATATGGTTTGGTCCCAACCTTATAGCTTGTCCCTGTATGCATGGTATCTGACCCTGCCCCCAACATCCGGGCTCTTATCCATTTTGACCATATTCCATGGCCATGTCATGTCCGTGCCGAGAATCATAAAACATTTTCCACATCATGTTTGTCCATGTGTAAAAGGTTTTCACAAGCTTATCTTTTGTTGCAAAGAGGGTAACATAATAGTTTTTGGGCTTAATAGCCATAACATTAATTTCATAAAAGAGTAAGCGAGTGAGGAAAAGTACGAGTAAATAAGGCATGTAAAGATTCACCTTTTTCCTGGATTGGTTTCTCTTTAAAATAATACTTCAAAATCTGCCACAAGACATAAAGAACGAGCACTAAGGCCTACTGCCGAGGTAAACTGGGCCGAGCTAAGCTACTGGTTTAAGATGACCAAGCTTTTCTGACCGATTGGCCGAGCATCTGGGTAGATCAAGTGACCGAAGGCCTTCTGTCCAGAGGACAGTGGCCGGTTGGGCGATATTATGAACATTAGCTAACAGGGTTCCTGGACCGAAAGGTCCTCATGCCGAGATAAGGCTTTGCCGAACAAGGCATTGCCAATCTAAAGGCCTACTGGACTAAAGGTTCTGCCGAGCAGAAGCTCTCCCGAGCTCTGCCGAACAATGAGTTTGCCGAGAAGATGCTCTGCCGAGCAACTAGCTCTGCCGAACAGCAAGTTGCCGAGCTGCCAATAGAGGGCAATAGAGAGTTTGGACAGTGC
>NMUG010009534.1:0-11244 GCA_002855965.1 Monotropa hypopitys | reverse complement strand
CCAGACCACCCGGAGGGCTACCCCCTCCTGTCGCTGTCACGAGGATCCGACCGTGATGTCCTGTCCGTACGGTTCAACCCGGCCCATCAACCGTCTAGGCCCACCCTTGGGCCCTCGACGTGCGGCCCACTCAGTATTCGTGAGCCCCAAGCCAACATACCCCTATAAATACCCCCCATGGGTACTGTTCACGGGATCCTGGTCCTGAGCCTGACCTTTGATCCCCGACCGCTACCGTCCGGCCTCCTCCATTTTGTGCTTTACCTCTCATCCAAACAGTTCTAACGTAAGCATCGGAGGCCCCGTTGGTTAAACCCCACCGGCGGGCACTAATCCTTGTTTTGCAGGAGCCAAGCAGGAGAACCCCCTTGTTTGTTTGCAGGGACCACGCCAGTCACCGGTCGAAACCGACTTCCTACATCCGAAAGCTCGGCAACCGAAGAGATCCCTCCGACAGAAATAGGTCACCACAATATCTACGATGTCTGACGACGGAAGAAGCCTCTAGAATCATACAGGAGGTTCACGAAGGCATCTGCGGGACTCACCAAGGAGGAAGAACCCTGGCATACAAGATAGTGAGACTGGGGTATTACTGGCCGACAATGCAGAAGGACTATACTCAGTTAGTACAAAAGTGCGACCCATGTCAGAGGTTCTCCAACATCTCTCACAGCTTGCAAACACAAATGAGCCCAATGAGGGGTTCTTGGCCTTTCGCCCAATGGGGAATGGATTTTATTGGACCATTGCCTAAAGGAAGAAACCAATTGCAGTATGTCGTGGTGGACATCGACTACTTTACCAAATGGGTGGAGGCTAAGGCACTGTCGACCATAACTGCTCAGGTCACCATCTTCTTCTTGTGGCAGAACATCATATGCAGATTCGGTTTGCCGCGCGTCTTGGTGATTGACCTGGGAAATAGTTTGATAACGCAGACTTCAGGGAGTTTTGCAACACCAAGGCGATTCACGTGCATTACACATCAAAGGCTTACCCTAGGGCCAACGGGCAAGCTGAGGTGACTAACTGCAAGATCAAGAAGGGACTAAAGAGAAGGCTGAAGAATGCAAAAGGGGAATGGCCAGACGAGCTTCATTCTGTGTTGTGGGCTTTTCGCACCACAGCAAGGACATCAACTGGGGAGTCTCTTTATGCATTATCTTTCGGGGCATAGGTCGTCATTCCAATTGAGGTGGAACTCCTCAACTATAGGACGACATCACTGGACGACATCGACAACAAAGAAGATCTGAGGACTGAGATGGATTTGCTGGAGGAGAGAAGGGATATGGCGGCTGCTAAAAATGCTATCTACCAACAACGAATGGCTAGGTATCATGACGCAAAGGTTCGCCCAAGATCGTTCCAACCCGGTGACCTGGTGCTCAAGAAAGTTGACCCTACAGGGAGAAAAGTCAAATAGCTGCAACCTAATTGGGAAGGCCCTTACAATGTGCTGAGAAATTCTAAGGCCAGAGCTTACAGGCTGACAACCCTCAGGGGGAAGGAGTTAAGTAATCCATGGAATGCCGAACACCTGAAACGTTACTACAAATGAAGATAAGGCATATTGTTATGTTTCTTTTGCCTATTATATATTCTTCTTTCTTTACCCTTTCAGAATTTGCTTGTTATGAACTTCAAATCAGTCATAAATGTCTTCAATGAAATTCTTATCTACCACAAAATCAGTTCACTTGCCTATTGTCTGGGGAAAGAAATGAAGATTGTGCTAAGGCACAGCTCAGCTGACAAGCTACGACACAGCTGAGCATATGGCTAAGGCCACCAAAAATGCCACGGTGTAAAAATTGTGCTACGGCACTGCTCAACTGATAAGCTATGGCACAACTGAGTATATAGCTAAGGCCACAAAAAATGCCACGGTATAAAAATTGTGCAAAGGCACAGCTCAGCTGATAAGATACGGCACAGCTGAGCATATGGCTAAGGCCACCAAAAATGCCACGGTGTAAAAATTGTGCTAAGACACAACTCAGCTGATAAGCTACGGCACAACTGAGCATATGGCTAAGGCCACCAAAAACGCCATGGTGTAAAAATCGTGCTAAGGCACTGCTCAGCTGATAAGCTATGGCATAGTTGAGCATATGGCTAAGGCCACCAAAAATGCCACGGCATAAAAATTATGCTAGGGCACACCTTAGCTGATAAGCTACGGTGCAGCTAAACCTATGGCTAGAGCCACCGGAAATGCCACAGCATAAGAAGTGTGCTCGGATGTGCATATGAATAAATCTACGATGTAAAGTTATGGTAAGATGCAGGTTAGAAAATATGCTGCAGCACAATCAAGCGTACAACTCACAAAGAGTAAAATCAAAATGACATGCAACACAAATTCAAGTGATCAACTCAGCACGGCTAAGAACATCACTTGGGGGAGAAAGAAGAGAATAAATGAAATCACCACATCAAGTTAACATTACCAAATCAAGTCTACAGGTAGTCTTGTAGTCTTGTTGTAAAAATTAAAAAACTTATTACAAAGTCAACAAATGAAGTCCTAGTCAATGACTAAAGTATCTGGAAGAACTCTGGTATCTTTCTGATTGACCAGTGTGCCTGAACTGTTGGGGACCATCGCAATATCCACAATCTCCTCATCATGAATAGGGTTCTCCCCGACAGTAGGTTCCCTTGCAGCAGCCACATCTCCTATCTGGGCACTCTCCCTGTTTTCCTCTTCCTCGCCACTATCACCTCCTTCATCAGCAATTGGGGCATCCCTAGCCGGATCACCTCCATTAATGCCGGGGACATTAATGTCTACCCCTATGTCGTCGACCATCAGCTCAAAAAATAAAAAATCCACATCGGGATAGTGGGTGGAAATGGCCTCCTTCATCATTTCAACACCCTCATCAAAATAATAATGAATTCTCTACTGAAAGTTATCTAACCTGACCATAGTTGTGGCTACGGCCTCCTCCATGTCATCTTTCATCCGCTGAAAGGTTTCAGACACCAGACATTCTTCAATAATCTGCTCACGACTGGCTGAGGGGGCTTCGGGCCGCTGAGCCTCATGGGATAAAAATTTGTATTCCCAGTCTTTAGCTACAGTTTGAAACTGCTCCGTAAGTTCTTTGTCGAGCTTCAACTCATCATTTACATTATCCAACATCTAATTGGCCATGGCCAAGCTCGACACAACGGTATCCCAAGTTGTAGTCAAATCCCCGATAAGCGCATCTGATGTCTACTGGGAGAATTTTATCTTACTAAGCTCTCTGGTCAGGGAGATGTTGTCAGTAGTCAGGCTCTGGTTGGCTATCTCCAACTCTGCTTTCTCGTTGGAGAGAACCGTCACTTGCTTGCCCAAAAATTCCATTCGGATTATGGTCTGCGCAAAAGAGTAAAGCACGTCAGAAAATGGAAAATGACGAGAAGCTGAAAGGGTAAGGAACACAGTTTTGGACCTCATACCTTTCCAAGATCAAACAAACCAGTCTTGTAGAGGTCGGTGGGATCAGTGAGGGACATGACTTTAATGTCTGCCGGCTAGGAGAAATGCCTCATTTTCTTCATAGTTACATCCGGATCGATGAGGCTAGAAAGATCGTCATCATGCTTGCGCAAAAAATCATTCACCCCGACCTCAACATGGGTCGAGGGTGTAGTAGAAGAGGGTGGAGGAGGTAAAGCATCCACAGGTCTTTTTCCCTGAGCCTTACTCAGAGTCACGGGGGCCTTTTTTGAAGGAGAGGCGTCCTCTGTAATGACAACTCCTTTTCTAGGAGCTGCAACACCAAGCAAAGCCGCAACATCAGCCTGCTCATCCTCCGCCCTCTTTCTCTTCAGGGGACGTCGGGAGACTTTTGAAGCGGTCGGCTCCTGCTGTCTCGACATATCTGCAAAAGAGAGAATGAAACGGTCGTGACAAAACGGCAGCACATGATAAATGGGTATCTTTCTTTAATGATTATTACCTCTCTCTAAAGCAAGCGCTTTGTTCCCGACCTCGGGACCCAAGAGATGACTGGCTAGAGATTCCGAAGAAACGAGGAGAGAGTATTTGTGGATTGGGTGACCTCGTGCCCTGGTCACTTCTTCTCTCTTCCTCTCGGATACATTCACACGTTCCCAACCTGACAGGTTAAAGCAAAGAGGTTAGAATTGAGCACAATAAAATGCACCCAGTAAAAATATAAATCCAAAAAGGATGAAGGCTCACTTTTGGCAAAAGGAAAACCCCAATGTCCACAGATGGGGTTGCTCTTTTTCTCCTCCCAAAGATAGAATTCCCAATCTGGTCCTCCCACGAAGAAAAACTTGTCCTTCCAAAATTTGTTAGAGGAGAGGAGATCCTTGATCAGATCTTCTCCCCTATCTCATTTAGAAAAGTACCACCAACCATGGGTCATAGGGTTCTCCTTCAAATTGTAAAGGTGTAGAAAGACTCTCAAGGTTAACGGGTATTTGCCACCCAATGAGGCGCTCCAAAGGACTGCACAGCCCATCAAAGTCCTCCAAGCGTTGGGGGTCAACTGCCCCGGAGCAAGCCAAAAGTGGGCCAGGATCTCCCTGGCCACGGGAGGAATCGGGATACGTAATCCTCCTTCTAGGGCCCCCAAATAAATGCACGCCTCATCTGGGGCGCTGGAGCAAGCACTCTCACCCTTTCGAGGGACACGAAGCAGCACATTTGCTGGGATGTCATATCTATCCCTAATTAAATCTAGGTCCGACGCGGAGATAGAAGACTCTTAGTTCCATGCCGCGAATTCATCCTCAGGCCAACGACTCCTAATAGGGAAAGCGTCCGTTGGCTCTTCCCTCGAAGCCAGGGCCCGAACGGCCTCCCGTCCCAGGAGAGGGGTAGTATCTACGTCTCTGTCCACTTCTTCTGCGTCAGGAGGAGGGAGGACCTTACTACTAGAACTAGCCATGAGATGAACTACCGACGTAATGGCGAGGGAAGCAGAAAAGATGTGGGGAGTCAGGCGTACCTGAGGGGAGACTCAAAATCAGAGACAGGAAAGCGATGGAAGAGAGGGAAGTATGGAGCTCCAGTCGCATATGAAGGGGAAAGTGAAACGATGGTGGGAAGAACGTTTCTAATACCCCCATCGGAATTCAAAAAGATTGAACGGTCAAGATTAAAAGTCATTCCTAGGGAACCGTACTAGGGCCATGATAAAAGACATGTGGCTACCACTACTTAATGCGCACACATTACGAGGAAGGCCAACTGTCAGAAAAAGCCTCTATTTCTTCCCGACCTCCTGAGCTGACAAGGAGCTCGAGAACAGAGGAGTAGCTGATAAGGGACATAGGCCCAGAGCCCAGCTCGGGGCGACATGTGCAGGTCAACCCGGGCGTCTGCTCAGGTACAGTCATACTCGGGGGACTGATGATCCTTTGACCTAGAACAACGGGATGACCTAACAAGAGAGACTTTGCAACGGTCATTTATCCAGGCGTTAAAAGGGATATTCAAGTGTATCCTCGTAAGGAATACGCCTCTAAGTTAATAACGTGATCTCTGAAGATCACGGGATTTGGTGAACCGATAGGGATATTGCCATTCGTGACCGAGACATTTAAGGAAACTACCTATACGCTCCCGAAAAGGCCAGACGCAGGGGCTAGGGTTTCCAAATCTTAATGATCAAGGTATATAAGGAATAATTAACAGTAGGAACAGGTACACACTCTCTAATCATCTTTCTCCCTCACGTTCTGATACTCAGATTTCCTCTCTTGAACCATTATTGACTTGATCGTCAGAAGCGGTTCGAGGACATCCCCCCTCTCTCTCTGTGTCTTCGAATCGTTTCCCCATTGCAGGTGATCGCAGCAATTGGATAAGGAGGACATATTGAAGTTGGACGAGCCGTGCCAGGAACTGATTCATCAACAAGATATATAACATTCCAAATTTCCAAAACATATAAAAAATGAATTTTTTTTAAAACTTCTTTGCTAAATAAAACCTCAAGTAGTATTTGCCAACATAAAATAAAAGGAAACAAGGGTAACCTCAAAAATAAACCCAAACGTGCTACAAGTTGATATAGGACAAGGGCCTACATGTACCCTCAGTAGAGCTGCCGAGCAGACCTTAGCCCCAGCTAAGCAGACCTTAGCCCCAGCCAAGCAACCAACCCCTTCTTTTCTTGCAGCCGCACAGCCTACACTCTTCGCCGAGCTGCCACCCCGCGCACTAGATGTCGAGCTGCCATACTCGCCGCACTGCTCTAAGGAAATTTAGCCCAACTCGGCCAGTCTAGCTCGTACTAGTTTGGAATGGCAACTTACATCAGCACGGCCTCAACAGCTGCACCCCAGCTCGGTCGTATTCCCGTCGAGCTACTGGGACGAAACCACACGGGGACCACCCAACATCTTCTGACATTCTATTATTACTTTTCAGAATCTGTTAGGGATTGTACATTTTGTAATTATTTTACATTTCCCTTTTGTTTATATTAGCCGCCACCCATTTTAGGGTTTTCTTTTCTTATTTTCTTCAGTGGCTATATAAGACAGCTTTTGATAATCTGAAAACCTATTTTCCGAAAGTGAGCTCGTCTCTCTCTCGTCTCAGGTGGATTCCTGTGCAGGTTAGGTGGATTCCTAGCTCTTCTACCATATTACAGTGTTAATCCGATCACTATCTTACAGATTACGGTATTAATCTGTCCGCTTATACCAGATTTCATTTAAAATTCGTCCATCCTTCACCTCAGATTCAGCTTACCTGAACCGGCCTTCATCTTTCTGCTTCCCTTTTCCACTGTGTTCTGCATCAGTTGGTATCAGAGCCTACTTCCAATGGACGATGCTCTGGAAGACCGATCAGCCACAGTTGGAGATTTGCGAGTTGTTCGACAAGAGTTGTGTGAGCTATGCGAACTTGTTGAATGTCTCACTGGCGAGTTTGCTCGTGTTCAGGTCCGTCAAGAGCAGGCTCAGGCTTTCCCTGAACCTGGGGACCCAAATGGTGCACAAGCTAGAGTTCCCAGACGAGTTCCTCAACAACACCCGATGCCTATAGTCCATTCGGACTCAGACAGTGACGCCAATGAAAGAATACTTAACTTTGGTGACCAAGCAAGACCTACAGAAAATAGAGATTACCGGATGAAGGTGGAGTTACCTTCCTTTGATGGCTACTTGGACGTAGAAGAATTTCTTGACTGGTTGACAGAGGTTGAACATTTCTTCGATTACATGGGTATCGAAGAAGAGAAGAAGGTCAAGTTTGTGTCTTACCGTCTCAAGAGTGGCGCCTCAGCCTAGTGGGACCAGTTACAGACGTCCCGAGCACGGCAAAACAAATCTTAGATACGTTCATGGCCGAGGATGAAGAAACTGTTGAAATAAAGGTTCTTGCCTGCTAACTATGAGCAAATGTTGTTCCAGCAGTATCAAAACTGCAAGCAAGGACTCAGGACTGTCAGAGCTTACACGGAGGAGTTCTACACGTTATCTTCTCGAAATGACCTGGTAGAAAACGATAACCAACAGGTGGCTAGGTTCAACAATGGCCTACGCCTACCTATTCAAGACCGAGTGGTGTTACACCCTACCTTTACTGTCACATCCGGAAAATTAAATTATTTTCCATCCGTTTAAAAAAAATCGATCGATTAAATCTTTTTTTGGGATTTAATTTTCTTAATCGTTCAATTCCCTGTGGCTCGTATTTTAATTTACCGATCCTGTCTGAGTGAGGCAAGTCTTGGGTTGTGAGGTTTTGTGTTTTGAGCATAGGCAAGTCGTTGTGGCAAAATTTGGGTTGCGTATTGATCCTCGAAATTCGTTCGAAGGAGTTTATGTATTATTTAGATTCAATTGATTTAATTAAAGTAAATTCCTTAATTATAAAATCAAAAATAAAAATAAAAAGAGAAATGCTACAGGTGGGTTTTCCCCCGTATGTCTTCTTCTTCAAAGAAGAACTCCCCCAAACCCTACACCATTGTTGGCGCCGCAGCCCCCCGCTACCTCTCCATCCCCCTCACCTCTCGTCGGCCTCCCCTCCCTCTGGCGAACCCCTCACCCGAACTCCCCCCTCCACCCTCTTAGACTCTCTCTCTCCTGCGCCCTCTCCTCCCTGCGCAGCCCAACCCCCTCTCTCTCGCGCGATTTTTCTCTCCCGAACCGTGTGTCTCTCTCTCTCTCTGTCTCCCTCTCCGTGGCTATCTCTCTCGGCTCTCACAGTCTCCTCCCTCATCTCCGGTGCACGGCTGCGGCGGCGGTTGTCGATGCTCTACCACGACTGGTGGTGGGCGGCTACAACGCGTTGTGCGCGATGATACGGTGGTTCGGTTAGGGAGGAAGGTGCTGCGAGGTCACTGGTGGTGGTTGACGGCGGGTATTGGCGCGGATTCAGCGAGGTACAGTTAAGGATGAACGGGTAGTGTTCACGCGACGATGGCGGTCCAGGCTTGAGTTCGCGGTTCGCGACAAAAGATGCGTCGACGATTATGTGAGGCATACTCTATTCGTTCGACTCTTGTATTCGAGTTTACTGTATGCGACACTGTATATGTGCGGGCACCTGATTAGCTGTATGTGACTGTACGTGCAGGGGTTGAGCGTGTGGCCTTGTTGGTGCGTGACGATTGAGATTCAGTCAACCGTGAGACTTCGCGTCAGTGGGTAAGACCTTGTTCTTCTCGTTTCAGTGTTTTAAATCATTCGCCGTCGATTAGTGACTATTAGTTGGATTTTAGGTGTCAGTCTTAGCGAACGACGATAATCAGTGGCGCGCAACGTTCGAATCTTGGCCACCGCTTGTGGTCGCGTCGGCAGGTATATCTTCTTTCCCGTTTAATTGTCGATAAATCTTAATCGGTAATGTATAAGTAGGAGGTGTGATATTGTTGGGTTCCTGCTTGTTGTTGTTGTTGGCGCCTTAGTGCGGTTGTCCTATTTTGAGCAGGTTCATGCCCAAATTTATAGCAAATTCCTTATCGGCAATTATTTCAGACATTCCAATCGAGGTAGAGTTCTCTATCCCTCTCGTTTGTGCTGTTGGTGTTGTACCACCCTCTCATTCGTTTTTATGAAATTCTGTCAAGTCTTTTATATTCACAAAATTAGTATCAAAGTGTTGTCGTTCACTAAGATTGGTCGCGTTAAGTTTTGTCTAGGTTCGTTACGTTTTTCCTAGGACGTCGGTTGTTCGATTCCAAGTTTGATTGTAAAAAAACCCAATTCTTGTAAAAATCCATCGTTGTCATTTTATGAAATCAAATTGGGGATTTTGGTTTGTTTTGGACGTTCTCGGATAGTTTGTGGGTCAAATGATACTTTGACATGTTTTTGGAAATGAATCGAACAAATGGAATGTTTTGTGAATAAATGAAAGTATTTTGGAAATACGGAACGATTTGTGAACGAATGACACATTTTATGAAATGAACGGAAATGTTTTGGAAATGGACGTTTTGTGAATAAACAGAAATGTTTTAGAAATAACGGAAAAGAAAGTCACATTTTGAGTTGGTATGTTGACTAGGAGGTTGGTTTCCCTAGGTCACACGGAATGATGGTACGAAATGATAAAATGTGACACATGGCTCTTTACGAGGATTGGAATTGTATAGTGGGATTGGCCCACCAACTCTTCGGAGGATTGAGGATTATCAAGTGCTTTTTATTCAGGTTGAGGCCTTGGGATGTACCGAAAGGGGTCTCCCACGACATTGCGCAATGGGGGTAGTACTAAACCCTCCCGACGGATGGGGAATCGAGGAATAGACGTGTAGAGGACTGATCCTCTCTATGAACGGAATGGCTAAGCACGATTGATAATACTTGATAGATTGAGAATTGCCTTGCTCCTACTAGAAGGCACGGAAATGAAATACACGTGACACTTGGAACAAAATGGGAATTGTAATACGTTTGGAATACGAAAATGAGTGACACGATTCCCTATTGGCCTTGTCTAGGCAGTTTTTTGTAGAAAAGATTCGTTACGAGTACTCTCTTCTCCCGAGTCTTGGTTAGACACGATACTTTACTACTTTTCTTTACTATGAGTCAGGTATGGAATTTTGAAAGAAAAGGAAATGTTTTAAAGATAATGAGATCCATCGCATTGCATACTTACATTCTTTGTACTATCACACACGTGCATCCCAATAGTATAGACGGTAGGAGATGGATTATCTCTACCAGGCGGTCGTGCCTGACCCTCTACTTTTGTAGGACTTACCAGTTGGACTTGGAGCCGCTGGATCCTTCACAGGACTTGAGGCTGGACCGGACAGTAGTGATAGGTTGTTTTTACTTTCAGTATCATACTTTCTTTTCTTTACTGTTGGCCGTGTTGTACGGGATTATCATATAAAATCCCATTTGGCCTTTCTCTTTTATTTGGGGCACTGTTGTACAGGGTTATCTTATAAAACCCTTTTGCCTCTTTTCAGTTATATTTCATTTCATAGCAAGCATGTATTATAATAAGTAGTGCAATGGGTAGTGTGTGTGAGATAGATAGTTCTTTACCCTTTTTGTTTGGATACTCGTTACCTACTTTTAACACTTCTCAAAAAAAAAATATGTCTCAAAATTTGGGAGTGTTACTGTTGGTATCAGAGCGCTCAACGTTTTTATAACTCGAAATAATAAAATGGTTTGGAAATTCGTGGTGTCTACTCCTTCGAGTTGGTTTTGTTGTTGCTCTTTTAGGATTTTGAGTAAAATCATGTCTCTCTTGAGGTGACTTTCGGGCCGATCTTGGCATGTGTTAGAGGATCCTGTCGAAGTTGGACTTGTGTGTTCCTGTTACATCCTCTTGTTGGTAGTGTTGTCACCTACCCGGTCGTGGTGAATTGTTTCGAGTTCCTAGTTCTTAGAGTGCGAATGAGTTCCTCCGTTGGCTCTTGTGACGATTTGGCTTCTTGTTACTCGATATCGGTCGTTGGTGGTTGTAGTTATGGCTTGTCGAGCCTATCCCTTCGTAGGAAGCGAATCTTTGTTGTCGTCGTCGTGACTTTTGAGCCTATCTCTTGCAACAGATGATGGATTTGTGACAGTTTGTTGATGGATTCTTGTTTACTCTCCTAGTGAGAATGAAAACTCTGCGTACGATTGGTTAACCGTCTCTTGAGTTCTCTCTCTTGTGATCCCGGATGAACTCCTCGTGCAGTATTCCTTGTAGAAGATCGTCATTCTTCTTGACATTGATGAATGGATAATCATCCTTTGCGGTTGAAAAATGGTAGTGCTCTTGCGAGTGAGCCTCGAATTCTA
>NMUG010009533.1:0-11245 GCA_002855965.1 Monotropa hypopitys | reverse complement strand
ACATCCGTGTCTGGCAAATTCCATATTCTACATAGTACGTATTTACTAATGGCACCTCATCACAGGGTGCTATATACCTAAAGGCTTGATTGATACGACGTTAAAATAATATGAATTCCTCTATTCCTGTTTTTAAGTTCTACTAATATCTTTAATATGAATTAAATAAAATTCTAAAAATAAAATCATTATATAGATATATATATTAATGTGTCCCCCAACGTGCCCGTGTCCTAGTTTTTTGAAAAAATCACGTGTCATGTCGTGTCCCGTGTCCGTGTCCGTGTCCGTGTCCGTGCTTCTTAGCTTGTAATAGAAATAGAACATGTATTGGAACCTTGGTATGAATGGTTAATGCTATTATTAGAACTCTTATATTGTTACTGTAATGTTGGAGCGTTGGAGATAATACTCAGAATGGCCGGAGTATGGTGACTGGGAAGTTGATTGACACTGAGATGGAATGGGACCATCCATTTCATATTCTTGTCCTCTGTATTGAAGTTATATAAGAAAAATGATACGGACACAGATTTGTTACACAGAACCAGCCACAGATGCATGCGTGACTGATTCTGATTGGTCACTGCCAAAACTGTAAAAAAACAGTGACCAATCAGAACCAGCCATGCATGCATCTGTGACTGATTCTGTGTAAAAAATCTGTGTCTGTAGCAGGGCTCGTTATATAATACTAGATAATGTTTCAGTTTTTGTCCATCAGTCCTTCGAATCCATTATTCTTTGATTGATGCTGAACTTTTGGTTGTTCTTTTATGCAATTTTCAGCATAAACACAGTGTACTACATGGCTCCTTTTGCAACTATGATCTTGGCTGGACCAGCACTATTATTTGAAGGATCCGGAGTGGTGCAATGGTTTCAATCTCACACCTCTCCTCTTTCACCACTCATTATTATTTTTGGCTCTGGAGTTTTGGCATTCTGCCTTAACTTCTCTATCTTTTACGTGATTCATTCTACGACTGCTGTCACATTCAATGTTGCGGGAAATCTTAAGGTCAGAAAAACGTAGCTGGGTCGTTAAATCTTATGTTGCCATTGGCAATGCATTCATAATAACCATTGTCATCACCATCACCACCATCACTCAGAATTCCTATCTGTTTGAAGCTATGCAACACTTGCACCCTAAAAAGACTTATTTCTTCTTTTTCACAGGTTGCGGTTGCGGTCACTTGTTCATGGCTGATATTCCGGAACCCGATCTCAGCTTTGAATGCCGCTGGATGCGCAGTAACTCTTCTCGGGTGTACATTTTACGGTTATGTGCGGCACGTGATATCCCAACAGCCACCAGGGACTCCAAGAACGCCCCACACTCCACGAAGCCTGAAGGAACTGGTTCCTCTTGTGAATGATAAATTAGATGATGATAAGGTTTGATTTAGTAGTAGTGTCTTGCACTGAAGTTCATGGCAGTTGAGAGATGGTTATATTATAGGAACAAAATTGTAGGAAGCAGCACTGTGTGAACTTCCATCAGAATTTATATCAATCAAGAGAAGATTAATATACTACTTTTTTCTCCATCTTAAATTCATGTGTATGTTTTTTGTTGATCAGGGAGAAGTTTTTGATTGCAGATAATTGTTGTTTAATGATGAAACGTGTACTGTATTGTGATAATAGGAACTTATCTCTGAAAAAGAAAAGGCAGCTGATAGATAGAGAGATCAAAGATAGTTTAGAATTGTTAAAATGCTATAATTTTAATTTCAAGTTTATTTTTACTCAAATTACATTTTTAGAATCTACTCAATAAGATATATCAAACAAGAATCATATTGAATATGAAATTATGTAAACTAAACAAATTCTCCCTCTCTAGAGAGTCCGATTTTCACTGGGAGCTATGGATTTTAATAAAATCCGGAGGTTTTCTAGAGGTTTATTTCCAAAGGTTCATATTTTAAAGATATTGAACGGTTCGGATCATAAAAATTTGTTCGGAAAAAAATTTCTTTATTTATTAAAATACAAACCTCGAAAGGTTCACTTCTTGAGTAAATTTTCATGATCAGAATCGTCCAATGTCTTTAAAATGTGTTTTAAGGGTTCTTGCGAGAAATTGCTATAAAACTACTCGTGAAAGACTTGATTCGAACTGTTTTCATAATTTTTATCTGCAGTGTATATTAAAACTCCTCGGATCGATCTCCTCTTGAGCAATTTTTTGGCGATTCCTCCCAAGGATCCTTAAAAATACATTTTAAAGACATGGAAATGTTCGAATTATAAAAATTTGCTCAAAAAATGGATATCTGAAAAACTTCTAGATTTTAACAAAATAAAGATCTCTTGATGTGAACTGGACTATATATAAGAATTTCTTTTGATCTTACTATTATGATCCAAATCATTCATGATATTTAAATTAATAAAATATAGGATCATGTAAAAATTCAGGTCAATCTAATGTCGGTGAGTGTTTGATCCAAACAATTTTGTATAAACATCACTTTCTCTTAAGTTTTCTATGGAACTAGTTGGTCAATGCACTTATCGATATCCTATTGAGTTAGATTTTTGCAGAATATAATATTTTATCAATTAAAAAATTATGAACAACTTGGATCATCACAGTGGAATCTGAAAAAAGTTCTAGTAATTATTAGACAAAAACATTGGTTAAAAATACTATATTTGTTACTCATAAGTTTTGGAGAGGAATAAGTTCCAAATATGATAGGGCTCCTAAATTTCTAACTTTGAAATGCTGTGTAGACACTCTACTATAACTGTTACTGTGGTAAGGTAATTCTAGATTTTCCTAAGTTAAAGGGTAATCCTAAATTCTCTGGACACAAACATTTAGTGAGGCACATTGTTAGTCAAATTCGCATAGTGAGCCATACGTGTCAAAAGTGTTCCCGCACAGTTTGGAATCAGGTCCGTTCAGTGCGACGTGACATCCTATCAGTGCAACAATATATTGTTCAGTACGACAATGTAATAAGTGATGTGTACATGTGTTACCTGACCAGAGGGTATCGATTAATTCACGTGTCCCGCCATTTTTCCAAAAGGGTAGACTCTAGGTTCATAAGAATACGAGAAGTGTTCTAACTCCACTAGGACAAGGAGTTTGTTTGAAACAGAGATGTAAGTGAAAGAAAGACAGACAACAATATATTGTTCAGTACGACAGTGTAATAAGTGATGTGTACATGTGTTACCTGACCAGAGGGTATCGATTAATTCACGTGTCCCGCCATTTTTCCAAAAGGGTAGACTCTAGGTTCATAAGAATACAAGAAGTGTTCTAACTCCACTAGGACAAGGAGTTTGTTTGAAACAGAGATGTAAGTGAAAGAAAGACAGACCTGATAGAACTTTGAATAGGATTTGGGATGAGAAGTCCTGATCTAACTCCAATTACTAGTGAGAAATTAGTAATCTGGAAGGACTCTAAGACTGAGGATCTATTCTCCTATAAAATAGGCTCAACCTTCAGATTAAGACACGTGATTTGTGGATTACAAATTACTTAAAATCTTATTCTTTGTTTAGAGTTTTATCTTGATTAAGTTGATCACCGGACTAACTCAATCATCAGAGAGTCTTCTGACCACAGCGGCGGGAGGTCCTCTAACCCCTTTTGTGAGCACAGGAATAAGAATCAGTCGAGAGATATCACAGGTTGACCATATCGATTCAGAAAGTTTAAAACCCTTGCGAGATAATTATCATTTTAATTTCTACTCTCGCACAATTGGCGTCGTTTGTGGAAAAAGACTACCCACCAGAAAGACACTAGTTTGATGCTCAAGAATAACAGGAGACGTTTGCAATACTCTAGCTAACGGAAGACAAGATGGGGATACTCACTCCAACCCACCAACAGTACCAAAGAAATCAAGGAACACTCATCCTCGAGTGATGGACCCTCGTAGATGTGCTCCTTGACTACAGGGGAATCGCAACATCCCCGATAGAGGCAGTAGGAGACCACGAAAGGACAAGGATGGACACTAGTAGGATGAAACACACTAGGGAAGAGAGGAAGAATGCTCCCAATAAGAAGACAGATGATGCACTCTTATTGATCTCAATCTCCATCCAGATCTGAATCAGTTAGAGAAGAGGATCTAGCAGAGATCATCTGCACCCAAATCCAGGCAATCATATTCCTAGAACGAGAGGTGGATAGGTTGTCAAAGTAACCACAATAGAAACAACCTGAGGTGCCCCATGCAACAATCAACAATACCTGGAGGACATGCAACTTTGGGTTCCCCTAGGAAAGTCAAGATTGCAGCAACCACTCTCGACGTATCGGGAGCCAAAAAATGGTTCCAATGGATCAAGGGGTGGCCCAACAAGATAACATAGGCATGAGGGATCCAACCTGCTGACACAAATGGAGGAGGGTTGTGAGGGATCCCCCCCAGAAGGCAGTGATCACCACATCCGCATTCACATTGTTCATCCCGAACGATCAGAAGACTCAGTGAGGGACCTTAGGGATTATCTCTTCTCCAAGGTTCCTCCATAAGAAGAATATTTGGAAATTCCAGGTCACATCCTAGATAATAACAAAATAGTTCCCACTGACATCAACGACATGAGGAAGTGGATCAATGAGTGCCTTAATGGCCATAGAACAGACCAAGAGACCACTAAGTATGCGATTTAGCAGATTACATCTTTCCCAATCTCTCGAGAGATTTGGGGTTATAGGATCCCCAAAGGATTCTCCCCTCCCAACTTTCAGAAGTATGATGGGAGGACAGATCCGATAGCCCACATCAAGGACTACCAGCAAGCTTTAATACTGCATAAAGGGGACGAGAACTTTTATTGTAGAATGTTTGCTTCCAGTTTGGGCTAGACAGTGCTTAACTTACTACCACAAACTTCCAACATGACCAATCTGCAGTTGGGAACAGTTATACGTGATGTTCATAGCTAGGTTCATGTCGCACTGCTCCCAAACACTTTTGCTCTATAATATCATTAAGAAAACGATTTGATGAGAGTGTTTGAGAGTACACTAGATGTTATGTTGATGCCTACAATGAAATCGAGGACTATACAGAAAAGCAGACAGTATCAATATTCAGGTTGGGGCTTTCTGTAGGCGAGAAGCTAATGGAATCCATAACCCTGAACCCAATGAAAATCTTTCCCTAACTAATGGAGCGGGTAGAGTAGCACGCAAAATTGTAGGATGAGATTCTTCATGAGGGATACAATGTTGGGTCAATGTGAGGGATGGACTGTGGTGGTTGGGATAGTCTCGCTAGACGCCCACACTTGGTTTTTGCCATGGTTTTATATTGACGGGGTGGGAGGACCAACCAGTGTGATGGAAGGGTATGAATATAGTATTTTTTGAGTGAAAATATCACTTGTTTGGAAAGTTGGTGTGTATTGTGCACATGTCTTCCTAGCAACGAGTGTATCTATATTACAAAACAAAGAGGTGTGGTTCCCCATCCATTGCCACATCATATTTTTTGCGATGGTCAGGATTGATTTAATCTAATAATCCAAAATGTTTTCTTTATTTCCCTTACTTCGGAACCCAGCACGAATAATCTGAGAGAGTTTTGGGAGGTTTTTATTTTTTGGTGTTCCAGAACTCTCTCTCTCTCTCAGAACTCACTGTTGATCTCTCTCTCTCTCTCTTTCTCCATTACTGACTGTGATGAGGTTGTCTGAGCCATGTTGTTTTCTGATTTAGGGGTTTTCCAATTTGTGCTCTCTATGTGTTTGTATTCTACGAGTGTGTTCTCTCTCTCTCTCTCTTTCTCTCTCTCTCTCTCTCTCTGTTTAGGGTTTCTGGGTTGGTTTTGGTGGTGGTTCCATTGGTTGTGATGAGGTTTCTCTGAGCCTTGGTGTTTCGGTTTTGGAGTTTTTCTACGTGTGTATGTTCTCTCTCTCTCTCACTCTCACTCTGTGTTTGTATAATTTTGGGGTTGTTCATTTAGGGTTTTGGGTTGTGTGTGCGTGTGTTGGTTGTGATGATTTTCTGGGTGGTTCGATTGGTGTGGTTTTTATTTTGGTGGTTCTATTTTGGTTGCCTATGAGCCTTGGTCCGATGTGTATATGTGGTTTCGAATATGTGTGGGGGTTTCCGATTTATGTATGGGTTTCGGCTATATGTGTATAAGGCTGCAAACGAACCGAGCACCTCGTGAGCTCGGCTCGGTAAGGGCTTGGCTTGGCTTGGCTCGATTGGTAAATGAACGAGCTCGAGCCTAACAATTCAGCTCGTTAAATAAACGAGCCGAGCTCGAGCTGGATGAAGCTCGGCTCGGTTAGGCTCGCGAGCTCAGCTCGTTAAGAGCTCACGAGCTCGACTCGTTAAGAGCTCGCGAGCTCGGCTCGTTAGGAGCTCGCGAGCTCGGCTCGTTAGGACTTCCAATCCCACATCGGAAGTTTGTGGGACTTTGCTTCCAATAGTTGTGTATAAATAAGCAATTGCCACACTCCATAACCCAAATTGAGTTGGAGCCTCACAAACGAGCCCGAGCTCGAGCTGAGCTTGGCTCATTTATATCATATAGAGCTCATTCGAGCCCGAGCTGGACTCGTTTATATAGTCTCGAGCTTATTCGAGCCAAGCTTGAGCTTTAGTATTTTTTAATGAGCCGAGCTCGAGCTTGAATTATTTGGCTCAAATCGAGCTCGATCCTTCCCATTTTCTATCGAGCCGAGCTCGAGCTTGGCAAAGCTCGGCTCAGCTCGGCTCGTTTGCAGCCCTATGTGTGTAGGTTTTCTATGTATATATGGGTTTTCGATTTTCATTCTCTCTATGTGTGTGTTTTCGTTTGTGTGACTTTTGTAGTTCACTTTGTCTTGATTTTGGGCTTGGTGTTTCGATTTTGGTTTAGCTGTGTTGGTGCACAACCAACATAGTTTTGTGTTCCAATTTTGAT
The DNA here is from genome assembly GCA_002855965.1 of Monotropa hypopitys. Taxonomy (NCBI): domain Eukaryota; kingdom Viridiplantae; phylum Streptophyta; class Magnoliopsida; order Ericales; family Ericaceae; genus Monotropa; species Monotropa hypopitys. The sequence goes on along the minus strand of NMUG010009533.1, from coordinate 4,337 downwards.
TCTGGGTTGTATTTGAATGAGTTTCACTTTTTGGTTTTGTGTATGTTGAGAGGCTCCAGACTATATGGGTTTCGTTTCTGGGTTGTTTGGATATTCCAAACGTTTTTGTTTTTGGATTGTATGGATGTTTTCGGTTGTATGTCTATTTTCATTTCTGGGTTGTATGGCTGTTTTAGTTTCTGGGTTGTATGGTTGTTCCGAACGTGAACGTTTTCGTTTCACATATTTGTTGATAAAGCTAACTCTGTCTATACATTTCTAGAGCTCTCATATACACATTTTTTATTTATGGGTTCTCTCTCCATACATGTGTATGTGTATTGCATGTGTGCACTCTGTGTTTTAGCTATCTGTGCATTCTGTGTGTCACGACTTGAATTTCCGAAATCTCTAAATTCAATTCTTTGATGTTGAAATATATTTCGAGGAGTTTTAAATTGGTTTGGACCCCTTAGTATTGGGTTTCTTTCCTTGACATACGATTCGGACGATAATGAGATGTTTCGGTAGGTCCTCAAATCACTAGTTTGATCGTTAGAGACATTCGTGGCTTTGCGGAAGACCACGATGTGGCCTTAAGATGCTTATTCGATGTTCGGGACATGTTGGAAATGTCCGGGGTTGCATCGGGAAGGTTTGGGAAGAGTTTAAAGTTATTCCGGGCATTTTCTGGGAGACTCGTCCAGACGACGGGTTGGTCCCGTCCGTACGAAGGTTACAGAATGTGGGGTTTTGCTCCAAGAGGCTTCGTCCGAACCATGGTAGTGTTCGTCCGGACTATGGTGGGTCTTCGTCCGGACGACGGGGTCTCGTCCGGACGACGGTAACAAATTTTCGGTTTTAACTGCGGGGTCATGCGTTTTGGCTCATTAAAAACATTTCCTCTCTCTCTATCCCGAAAATGCTCTCCCCTCTCTCTAAAAACCCTAAAACCTCCCCTCTTCTCCCTCAAATCCACTCCAATCCACCAACCTCTTAAAGATTTGATCTTAACAAACCTTCTTCTCCTCTCATCCCTCTACGCGACTATGGTGGCGGATCGTCCATCGGAGGAAATTCCCGCGTCTAGGGTATTCAAGGTGCATCGAGTTCACAAACCTTGGAGAGCTTGAGGAGATCTACGCAATGACAGGTTTGGATCGCGGCGGTACGGAGGACATTTTCCGGTGACTTCTCCGGCGATGCTCCGGTGGGTAAATTCTTAACTCCTATTGAGTATATGTGTGTGTACGTAGGGTCGATTAAATGACCATAATTTGTGTGAATTGTATTTCATGACCTAAGGTTTAATTTTAGTGGAATTGCACGGTGATCTTGTGCCCGCTAGGTATTCGATATAATGCCCTAGAGGCTTGTGAGTCCAATTGATGGATTCCGAGGATTGTATGATGGTCAATTGAATCTATATGTCACTAGAGGTTAGCGTGAGCGTCACGGGTTCGATGAAATACCCACGAGAGGGTTAAATTGTACATTTTGATGACTTGTAGGATGATTGGTGGCCATTGGAGATTAGGGCCACCAAGTGTTCGACAAAATGCCCTTGTGAACCTTAAGTCGTGTTTTGGGGTTATCGTGACATTTAATTTGTCATAGGACATATGTGTGGAACAATTGGGTGAGTTGAGCTTCTAAATCGTAATAAGTCCCCTTGAACTTAAGGGACACCATGTGTTTGGTGATATTGCCAAGTGGGCATGAAATTGGTATTTGGGTGTCAAAGTCGCTCCGTTCATATTTTGGTAGATTTGGGCATTCCTTGCCCCGTTGTGATTGAATGTTGTTTTTGGAAACCCTTGGTCGAGGTTGAATGGTCTTGGTGGTTGTCTCCCTTGGATTTGGACAAGGTGGAGCAAATAATTGAGGAACTAAGTAAAAAGTTCAACGAAACCATTAAATGTGAAATATGGAGGATGTGCCCTACGAGGGCTATTCGTACCAAATCTCAAATCTATCATGTAAAGGGAGATATGATCAAACACATTGAGATGGAACATACAGTCTAAATGGAAATGGAATAATGACTCTCCCATGATATTACTAGCATAAACTAGGCTACGACTAGTGATCGAATGTGATGACCAACGATATCATTGGCTAGTTTCTATGCGGGAATGGCTTGATTGTAGGGATTCTTGGCATAGTTAACTTATAACGATAATGCGGGTGTGGACTTGACTAGGGACTCCCAGGATAATACTTGTAACAACGATACGGAGATTGATATACTTACATGCGGGAATGTACTTGACTAGGGATTCCCGGGATGGTCACTCCATCCATTACATTGTGCACAATGGGGGTTACGTGAGCCCTCCCAACGGCCTTTGGGGAAGACGGATTGGGATTGGCTAGTGTGTTGACGAGTCACTATACCAACCTTGCCCTATCGACGTTATGGTGAAATTTGGTTGAATACGGAATGTACTTGATCTTTAGGAATTCCGGGATTCATACCACCTTAATGAAATTTGGATAAATACAAGATGTACTTGATTTTTAGGGATCCCGGGATTTATCTAAAGTGATGATAAAACACTTACGGAATATACTTGTAATGGAATTCCGGACTACATCTCAAATGTAGAATGAATGATTCAAATGAGAACTCACACATATGATATCTTGAAACGGAAGTGGAATAACATATGGACACTTGGTCTAGTTGTCCATTGGATAGTATTTGTTTATGTTGACTAGTTGGAGTCATATTGTAGAGAACGGATATGGACTTACAAGTGTGAGCAAGTGTTGTGATAAGAATGGTAGAATACCCAGAACGTACTTGATTAGGGGTTCCGTGGTTTGTCCATATTAATGAAATCAATGAATGGAAGGATAGAAAGTAAAGAAGGAAATATCTCAATTATGCAATATGGCATGTGAATCCAACACTTAACAATAACTATAGTTGACGTGGCTCGCAACGTGAGTTATGGTTAGACATCTTGGCACGGCGTTGGTTTGGGATCCTTAGTAGATCTTCAGTGTCGTTGTATCTTAGTAGTGAGGTTGGTTGAGTTGAGATTTGAGGTTGTTTCAGTTGGACTTGGGATATCATACCCGTTGTACTCACTTGATGTGACGGCTTTGGTTAGACTCACATGTTGGCGATATGCCTATATCATTGTTGCCTTGAGTTAGGTTTACACTACGTGCACTTTAGTTCCCTTACTGCTTCTGTATGTTTACTTGTGGACACATAGGCACGCACCGCAGGTGTATGCTTGGTAGTAGTTAGGGTTTTTTCTCATTGAGCCATTGTTTGCTCAGACTCTCTTTCTTTTCCTTTTTCTAGTCTATGTTGCAGGACTAGACGATCTTGGAGTTGGAGTCAGCTGCTGGGTTTCCTTAGACTCGGCTACCTCAGTTTCAGTGGTTTCTTCTATACAGGGTAGTGTAGACACATCGTTTCAGTTGTATTTTCCTTTGCTTTGTACTTCAGCTTTAGCTGAGCCTTTGTACTTGCACTTCAGTTTCAGTTGTAGCCGTGTATGACATTTATACTTTACTTCCGCTTTGTAGTTCCTGATTGTACCATGTATCATGTAATGAGAATTCAACTGAATATATCTGAATGTCAAGTAGTTGTATCCTCTGTTTATTATTTAAACTGCTTTTAAAAAATAGTTTGAAAATCCGGGGCGTGAAAACTTGGTATCAATGCTTTCGGTTCGAATACCTTGGAGCCGTGGGGAGACACTTAGTCTCCATGGGTTCTCTTGGTCATTACACTATTCTTCGATTGTGTCTGTGTGCTTGATGTGCTCTATCACATCATGGCCTCGTGTCCTTGAGGTATCTTTCAAGTTTGTTTCCTTCCGTGAATGTTGAGTTTTTCCATGCTTCGGAAGTTGAGTGTTGTTCTCTTGACGCAAGCCTAGTTGCCTTGTAGTGTTTAGGTGCTCTTATGTCCTCGTTCTTAGTGACCATGGTGTACCTTTGCGGTTATTGGTTGGTCTTGGGTCCTCTGTTTCATTCAAACTGAGACCGTGGTCGTAGTGAGATGAAATTTATAGAAGTGTTCGAGGATTGTTATTATGGATTATTCCTCGTCTTGCCGTTAGTGAAGCGGAACTTGGGTCTTGTCGGCATACTGTATTGAGATTTTGGAGACCTTGGCTTTGGTTTGGTGATTAATGATATCTCTTGGAGCCCTTTTGTTTCAAAGTTGGTTGCTTTTCCATGTTGAGGTATTAACACTCGTGTAGTTGTTGTTAAAATGGGCCTTATAGTTCATTCGAGTAGACGATTCCTTTTCCAAATTGGTAGAAATCTTGAGGCGTTACCAAGATTTGCTAGTGCTTTTCTTTAAGGGGTATGACCCATTGGTCATA
>NMUG010009532.1:0-11245 GCA_002855965.1 Monotropa hypopitys | reverse complement strand
ATTAAAAGACGTGCTGTCTTGTCGGGAGTGTGGCAGACCCACACCCTGCCCAAGAAAGGACAATCGTACGGTCCAAGAAAGCATCTCGTTCCCAGTGACAAGCTGGGGACCCGGAAGGCCAGTATATAAGGGACACTTCATCCACCTGAGAAAGGTACATGCTAATTTGCTCCCAGAACTCTCTTGCGCTTTGAGTTTACAGTTCATCCTTTCCCAAGGACTAACTTAGCCATCGGAGAGCCTTCCGGCCGCTAGAGGCGGGAGGTCTTCTGATGGTTTTCTCTAAGCGCATGTCTAGGTACAATCGGAGCAAGCTAGCAAAGAGCATCCAGTCCACCCCCAAAGTTACCGTTTACAGGCGAGGGTAGAGTAAGCACTTTTTACCCCCGCACAATTAGAATCAAATTTACTTCCTGGTCAATTTTTTCAGAAAGAAATTTAAATTGGTGCTTTAAAAGACATTTTGCAAGTATTTATATTTATATTTAGTCCAAAATATAAAAAATTTAAAATTTATATTAGAGTAATTATATTTATATTTAGTCCTCATTGTCAAAATTTAAAAGACATTTTGCAGAAAAATTTGGAAATCACTGATCAGTTATGCTTCCTTAACATTGGTTCTTAGAATAAACATCAAATTAAATATGTTTCCAATCATGTCTCAGAAAAAAAATCTGGTGTGTTGGTATTATCTTACCTTTCCAGAGTATTGACTTGGGTTTGATTCTCCCATGTTGCATTTTTTTCTTATCTTTTAGAACTGCCTAAAAGTTGTATTTTCAGACTTTGGCCCCAAAACAACGTCGTTTTGGGGCGCTGTTGCTGTGCAGCGATTTGAGGCGCTATATGGACCCCGGATCCTCTAAAAAGATCTTGGTCGAGTACTCCACAAATACTACGGTGATACTTCATCCTACGAGAGGACCTAGTAGGATGATATGACATTTTTACTTGGCTGAGAAGAAGATAGGCTTGATTGATGCTACGGTTACCTACATACAAGTGAGCCCTAGCTGCAATGTCCGATATTTGAGGTAACAAACTCCACGCTGCTGACTAATTCGGGTCGTAATTCCCTGAAATCTCAGAAGGAACGGAAAGCCTCACATAAATAAAGGAGAAGACACGAAAAACATGTATGAGATTCTTACCTAACTGATTCAAAGTTTTTTTGGCTCTCTAGCAGATTCTAACTTGACCGTCAGATGTGATTTGGCCGACACAACCCCCACCTTGTGTCCCCGGGATCATTGTTTTATAGAAGAGCTCGGAGGACTCGGATAATCAGTGTGAACCAGACCTCGTCGATAACCAATTCATCAATTGGCATCGTCTATGGAAACTTTCTTTCCACACTTTGTTGAACGATTTTTGTGAATGGTTCAGACTCACACCAGTGGTAGAGCAATGACGACTAATAAAATTTAGGGCCAGAATGGCCAAACTTCACTTAATTCACAGGAAATAATGAAGAAGATGTTCAACCGAATGCAATCACAAATGGAAGTCATGGCAACAGCCTTGGAGGATAAGAAACGATAGAATCAGGAAATGATGGAGAGACTGGTGGTAGAGCAGGACTGAAACCGCGACGGAGGCAACCCCCCTTAGCTGAAAAACCCAAACGATGATCCTAGTAGAAATCATCACCCGGAGAGCCAGGATGTGAGCCACTAGGAGGGAGCCGGGCAAAACCTAGAGCGGTCAGACGCAGAACAAGATGCATTGGCAGCCATACAAGCCCAAATCGACAAATTGCAGGATCAAATCAAGAGCAAGGCTCTAGCAACGGTAGATGAGATAGTCCAAAACACTAACTCTTCATTCACGGTAGATGTCATGTGGATGGCTCTCCCTTGAAAGTTCCAGATGCCCTCCATGAACATGTTTAACAGTGCAATAGACCCGATAGACCATCTGGAAACATACAGAAACCTTACGATATTGCAGGCGGTCCCGGGCGAAATCATTTGACGTGCTTTGTCGGTCACTCTTAAGGAAAACACATGTATGTGGTATAATAAACTCAAATCAAACAACATCAGCAACTTCAAAGAGCCCATCAAGGACTTTATCAGTTATTTTATCGTGTGACAATAGTATTGCAAACCATCGAATTACCTGTGTGACGATAGTGCAAGGTTGAGGAAAATTATTGTGATATTATACGACTCGTTTTACGAATGAGGTAATGCAAGTAGATAGTGTGGACAAAAAAGTTTCCATCAATGCATATATCGCAGGGTTATAGTCCGTTCAATTCCTGTTCAACCTCATACATGACCCTCCCAGACTATGACCGAGCTTGTCACACTCCAGAAATTTTAATTAATTTCCATTCGTTTCAATAGATTCAATAAATCAAAATTTTTTATTCTTGGAAGTCATAGATAATCTGATTACGGATCCAACGCAACTTAAGTCGTCTCAATCGGAGTTTGGACGAAGAAGTTATGACCAAAATACTCTCAGAAAATCAATATTCCAAACCCAGTGCAAAATTGGCCGTGTTGACCAGTACACTATACCGTCGTCGACCGGTCGAAGCAAGTCAGTGAGGTATTCGAAATAACCTCGACCGGTTGAGCCAGAATCGTCGACCGATCGCGAAGGCCAAATTCTGTGCGCGAACTGATTTAATGAAGGACATTTTGGTACATTCACAGGGGTCCTATATAATAAATTTGCACGAATTGTTGGGGTATTCTTCCCCATTTTGAAGCCCCAGTCCTCTCTCTCTACCTCCCTCTCTCCCTCTCACTCACTTCTCTCCTCCATCTCTCTCAATCCGGGTAGAATCGGCGAAAACACAGAGTATTAACGACGACGGCCTCACTCTCCTCTCTGCGGTGATGTGCACGGATCATTCTCGATCGGTAAGTCTCTTTCCTCTATCTTTGGTTCATGAATGTTGGTTGCTCGTCTAGGGTTTTGATCCTTGTAAACATTGTAGAGCTTCTCGAGAGCTTCGTGGTGGCGAGCTTAGTCGTGCCGGCAATGGAGGTTTTCCGACGAACTTTTCCGGCGAGTGTCACCGGAGCTCTGACCAAGGTAGAGTTCTCTATCCCTCTCGTTTGTCATATTGGTCTTCTTACTTCCCCCTTGCGATTGTATTTAAATTTGTAGCTTTGAACATTTGTACGAAATCAACGTTCACGAGTCATCGTTCACTTCAATTGGTCCCATAGGGGTATCGTCTAGGGTATCTACGAACTCCCTATGATGTTAATTGTTCGATTCTGAGTTCAATTTTGAAAAGCCCCAATTTTACGTAAACCCGTTGTTGTCGATTTGTGAAATTAAATTGGGGAAAATAACTTGTTTTGGACTTCCCATGGGTGTCGGTGGGTGAAAACAAAGTCTTGACACGTTTTTGTGAAAAATTGAACGATTGGCACGTTTTGTGAATAAACGGAATGTTTTGGTACGAATGGAAAGAAAGTCACATTTTAATTCTAGACGTCGACTAGTAGGTTGTTTGCCCTACGTCGCACGGAATAAATGATGGAAATGATTAAATGTGACGTGATTCTTTACGAGGGAACTTATCCACTCTATACGAGGAAATTGAGTTGACTATTATTATACGGGTAGTTGGGATACCTTGGGTGGCTACTGCGATCACCCACGACATTACGCAATGTAGGGTTATCTGGCCCTTTCCAGCGTGCTGGGAAATCACTAGGAATTATACGTCTAACGGTTGACGAGCCCTTAGATCGGAATTAGTCGAAACTCAATATTATTTGATTATTGCCCTTATCCTATAAGGTGCGGAATTACAGTGTAAAACGAAGTTTGGAAATAAATGGGAATTGGAACACGTTTAAATAGTGTGGGTTGCGACACTAGGACACAATTTCCTCTAGGCCTTGTCTAGGCAACTTTTGGAGAAAATATTGGAATCACTCGTTCTTTACTCTTGAGTCTTGGTTAGACAAATGTGTTATACCTCTTCATAAAGGTTTTGAGATTTATTGCATGAGTCACATTTCATTCCTTGCATGATCATACACCTACATCCCAATATTATAGACGCTTGGAGATAGATTATCTCTACCAAGTGATGGTGCCTGAACCTCTACTTTTGTAGTACTTGTTCCCTTGACTGGAAGTGGCTGTGGGATCCTTCACTAGACTTGGGCTATTATGGACTGTAGGCCATAGGTTGCTCTCTTTTTCGGCACTGTACTTCTTTACTTTTCTGTTGGCCACCTTGTATGAGATTGTGTTATAAAATCCTATTTTGGCCCTTTTCGTTTAGTTGAGGCACTGTTATACAGGGTTATGATATAAAACCCTTTTTGCCTCCTTTCAGTTGTATTTCATTTTAGTAGAAGACTTGCATTGTAATAAATTCTAGTGTGTGGGTAGCGTAGTGTGATGTGGTAGATAGTACTTTACCCTTTTGTGTTGATACTCTTTTCCCATTAACACTCCTTTTATATATTTCAAAAAAAAATATGTTTCAAAATTTGGGAGTGTTACAGTTGGTATCAGAGCGCTCGTTCCGATTTACCTAGAACTTTGGCGGAGACTTTTAGTCTCAATGGGTGCACAGTTTCTTTTGCATAGCTCTTAGGGATTGCATTTAGGGTGAATGTCATGTGTATCTAGGCATTGAATGTGTGTGCATTGCATGGATCTCATAAAACAACAAGTTTTTATAACTCGAATTAATAAGATGATTTGGAAAATTCGTGGTGTCTACACCTTCGAGTTGGTCTTGTTGTTGTTCTTTTGGAATTTTGAGCAAATTCCTGTCTATCTTGTGGTGACTTTCGAGCCTGTCTTGGCAACTGTTATAGGATCTTGTTGACATAGGACTTGTTTGGTCCAGTTATATCCTCTCGTTGGTAGTGGTGACTCCTACTCTGGCTTAGTGAACTGTTTCGAGTTCCTTGTTCTTAGAGCATAAATGAGTTTTTTCGTTGGCTCTTGTGGTGATTTGGCATCTTGTCCCTCGATATCGATCGTTGGTGGTTGTAGTTATGGCTTGTCGAGCCTATGCCTTCGTAGAAAACGGATTCTTGTTGTTGTCGTCGCGACTTTTGAGCCTATCTCTGGTGGCAAATTGTGGAACTTTGTGGTAGTCGGTGGATTTGATTCTCGTTTGCCCTCCTAGCGAGGATGATGATCTTGCGTATGGTTGAAGGATCATTCCTTGAGTTCCTCCTTTTTCTCTTAGACGAGGTTGTTGTTGGTTTCTTCTTGTAAGAGTGATGTCCATCCTCTTGATGCCGGTTTGATAGTCGTTCCTGCGATTGGGAAGTTTGTAGTGCTCTTTTGATTGAGCCTTGAATTCTATTTCGCTTCTGGACGTTGATTGTTGGAGCTTGCCGTTTGCTCAGATAGCTTTGATTGCTTTCCTGGTGGTTGAGTTTCGACTCCCATTCTCGTTGCGTGGTAGGCTTCTTGCTTGATACCCTTGCAGTTCATGGTTGTTTACCTTCGAAATTGATTTAGTCTCCTTGTCGTATATCGTTCCTTGTGTGAGTTGTGGAATCTCGGAATGAACTTGCTTGTGGGATTGTGACTCGTAGTTGCTTCTGGATGTGTTAGCACTTGGTGGTCTAGCGATTGTGACCTCCTTGGGAAGTGAGGATATCTCGGTGTGGTAAGGCCTTGTCATGGCATAGATGGTGTGTGATTCACTTGGGATGTGAAGTACTCTCGGGTTAGTAGACTCTCCTTTAAGATTAGTACCAAATAGTTGAGGTTGGTAGTGCTCTACTCTTACTTGATGCGAGAATTGATTCTGACTTGTGATTTGAGGTTATTTGAGGATTGGTGTTTGACTTAGGGCATCGCAGTTGCAGTACTTCTTGGTTGATTGAGAAGGATGAAGAAGTTTGAGTGTGGTATCTTGTTCTCGTGGAAGTACTAAGTTGTGATTTGAGGTCATCCGGAAAGGGTTGGATTTGTATGAGTCCACAGTGATTTGGTTACTTGGTTATTTGGGTGGTGCAACGACTTGGGAGATAGTCTTGTGCTGGTTTTGTCCCGGTTGGTTAGTTTGGGCTTGTTGGGTGATTTGAGAGATAGACCTATTTTGGGGATGCCTTTGTGTTTATTTGATAAAATGTTGATGTTAGGTCGTGAATGAGGATTTTAGTTCTCTCTTGATGTTTTGGAGTGATAGTAGTGTGTGACTATCTTGTGGTTCTTCCTAGAAGCAGTATTTGGGTTTCTTGCCTTATTGCGTGATAATGTGAAGAGGAAAATGATTTTGGGTTGAGAGATAGAAGTGTAGTGACCTTGCTTGGTGACTTAGAGCTTGGGATGTGGATTTGGGTTTGAAGTCATGAGTCTAGGAGAGATGGAATAATTTAGTTGATGGTTTGAGGTAACGTGTGTTTTCTTGGGATTTGAACACGAGAGTTAAAATTGCTTTCTCATTTGGGTATGAGGTTCTAGGAGGTGAATCGTGGTTGGTTGATTCCTTCGCTTTGTCTTGGTTTTGGAATGTGGTTGGCCGTGTGTCTCTTTCGGCATGTCAAACTCCTCCTTGTTCAATCTTTGTGGGTCGGTGAGTGGATGCCGTTCCTTGGTTGTTTGTTGATTCTTCTACTCTCGAGTATCTGTGTGCTTGATTGATGGTCTCTACCATCTTTGTTGGAAGTGTCGTCGCGTGCGCTTGTGCCGTATCCTAGTCGTCGATAGGATTCCTTGTTCTTCGGTGGTGTGCGGATTGACTTCCCTTGTTCCTCGCTTGGCACTTGTTGGCGATTGTGGAAGCTATGCATTGTTCGAAAAATCTTCTTGATCCTCGTTTCCAACTTTTGATATTACGACTGGTTTTTGTCATCTTCTTGTCGACTGTTCATGGTATGTCTACTGCTATGCGGCTTGTCGTAGTGGCGATGCATTGTTCATCTTGCGTGTGGAGAAACATCTACTTCGTAGTGTTTGTTTTCGGAAATTGTATTCTTGTTTCGTGCACTCTTGTCTTGCAGGTTGCCTTCTTATGTTCGTTCTTGTTCGCTGTGTCTTCGTGCGAATCTAGATTGTTGTTGTATCCATTGGCGCCGTGTCCATTTGTGCTTGGACACTTCTGTTCTGCGATATGGTCTCCCTTTGGAGCTTGTTGAGAGTGTGTTGTGGGATTGGTTTGCAGTTGGTGTGATCAGCAAGGTGAATTCTATTTTGTGTTGTGCAGATGTGTTGCGAGTGTTTGGGTAGAATATATGTGTATCTTTGAAGTCAAATGCACCGACTTTGATTGTGGTGATGTTTGTCATGACCGGTGTGCGTAGTCCGTGTCATGTGGTGTAGGAATGACCATGAATGATTGTTTTGAGAAGATGACTGGCCAGCACATCTCAAATCAAACTTCTTAGTCATTCTGGTACCGCGCTAGGTGTGTGCGGGTTGATATGTGAGATTTGGGTTATTGGGTTCTTCTTTTGGTGGCATTGTGGTTGTTTGGTGTGATTCAGGTGGCACAGTGTTGTGTGACCGTCCCTTGTAGTTTGTCTTACTTTCGAATCCTCACTCATATCGATTGGACTCTCGTGTTGCGATCTTATTCAGAAAATTTATCTTAACATTGTTTCGCGCATTTGTGGTGATGAGGTTGTTGTGGATATCCTTGCGGTGGTTGAAAATCGCTTCTTCTAATTTTTATAAAATTCCGGAAAATGTTTGGAAAAAATTGGAGTATCCGTATCGTGTCTGCGTGTCGGCATCGTATCCGTACCGTATCCGCGTTTCGGTACCGTATCCTCGTATCTGAATCATGTCCTTGGCGTGTCCTTGACGTGTCGGTGTGTCCTCGGCGTGTCCTTGGCGTATCCTTCGCGTGTCGGTATATTCGTGTCGTGTCCCCTCGTATCCTTTGCATTTTGGCACTTTGGTGTCCTCCCGGCATGTCCATTTGGTGTTGTGGCGCGTCTTGAATTTTTATGGAAATTTTCGTGGCGATGTTCTTATGGTTTGGCTCTCATACCATGCGCGTTTCTTGCTTGATCGAGCGGTTTGGAGATGTTTGGGTGCGCAGAAACCATTTCTTGGAAGTTCTTAACTCTATCGTGGTGATTTCGTTTGCTTGTTTTCGGTTCTGTCTTGGCGTTTCCTGCGTTGTGGGGTATTCAGCAAGTTGCGGTGTGTCGTTCTCTTAAGGAAGTTCTGTAGCATATTCGACTTGCGATTGTTGTGTATATTTGTTGGGCGGAGTAGATTTCGGTTGAGGATCCCTCTTGGTATTGTCGGTTCTTGTTGTGAATCCATCCATGTTGGATGTGTCTCGGGCGTTGTTCTCCTCGTTGTGTTGTATCTCGGTTCTTTTATCTTGGAAATTTTGAGGACAAAATTTTTGAAAGTAGGGTAGTTTGTCACACTCCAAATTTTTTATTAATTTCCATTCGTTTCAATAAATTTAATAAATCAAAATTATTTATTCTTGGAAGTCGTAGATAATCTGATTACGAATCCAACGTAACTTGAATCATCTCAATCGGAGTCTAGACGAAAAAGTTATGACCAAAATACTCTCAGAAAATCAATCTTCCAAACCCAGTGCCAAATTGGCTGTGTCGACCGGAACACCATACCGTCGTCGAACGGTCGAGGCAAGTCATCGAGGTGTTCGAAATAACCTCGACCGGTCGATCCAGAATCGTCGACCGGTCATGAAGGCCAAATTCTGTGCGCGAACAGATTTAATGAAGGGCAGTTTGGTACATTCACAGGAGGTCCTATATATTCGTTTTGCACAAATTGTTGGGGTCTTGTTCCTTATTTTGAAGCCCTAGTCCTCTCTCTCTACCTCCCTCTCCCCCCTCTATCACTTCTCTTCTCCATCTCTCTCAATCCAGGTAGAATCGGCGAAAACACAGAGTATTAACGACGACGGCCTCGCTCTCCTCTCCGGTGATGTGCACAGATCATTCTCGATCGGTAAGTCTCTTTCCTATCTCTTTGGTTCATGAATGTTGGTTGCCCGTCTAGGGTTTTAATCCTTGTAAACATTGTAGAGCTTCTCGAAAGCTTCGCGGTGGCGAGCTTAGTCGTGCCGGCAATGGAGGTTTTCCGGCGAACTTTTCTGGCGAGTGTCACCGGAGCTCCGACCAAGGTAGAGTTCTCTATCCCTCTCGTTTGTAATATTGGTCTTCTTACTTCCCCCTTGCGATTGTATTTAAATTTGTAGCTTTGAACACTTGTACGAAATCACCGTTCACGAGTCGTCGTTCACTTCAATTGGTCGCGTAGGGGTATCATCTAGGGTATCTACGAACTCCATAGGATGTTAATTTTTCGATTCAGAGTTCAATTTTGAAAATCCCCAATTTTACAAAAACCCGTTGTTGTCGATTTGTAAAATTAAATTAGGGAAAATAACTTGTTTTGGACTTCCCTTGGGTGTCGGTGGGTGAAAACAAGGTCTTGACACGTTTTGTGGAAAATCAAACAATTGGCACGTTTTGTGAATAAACGGAATGTTTTGGTACGAATGGGAAGAAAGTCACATTTGGAGTCTAGACGTCGACTAGGAGGTTATTTGCCCTAGGTCGCACGGAATAAATGATGGAAATCATTAAATGTGACATGTGATTCTTTACGAGGGAACTTATCTAATCTATACGAGGAAATTGAGTTGACTATTATTATACGGGTAGTTGGAATACCTTGGGTGGAAACTTTCGAGCACCCACGACATTGCGCAATGGAGGGTTGTCTGGCCCTTCTCGGCGTGACGGGGAATCACTAGGAATTATACGTCTAATGGTTGATGAGCCCTTAGATCGGAATTAGCCGAAACTCAATATTATTTGATTATTATCCTTATCCTATAAGGTGCGGAATTACAGTGTAAAGCGAAGTTTGGAAATAAATGGGAATTGGAACACGTTTGAATAACGAAAAATGAGTTCTTTAAATAGTGTGGGTTGCGACACTTGGACACAATTCCCTCTAGGCCTTGTCTAGGCAACTTTGGGGAAAAATGTTGGAATCACTCATTCGTTACTCTTGAGTCTTGATTAGACAAATGTGTTATACCTCTTCAAAAAGGTTTTGAAATCCATTGCATGAGTCACATTTCATTCCTTGCATGGTCACACACCTTCACCCCAATATTATAGACGCTTGGAGATAGATTATCTCTACCAGGCAGTGGTGCCTGACCCTCTACTTTTGTAGGACTTGTTCCCTTGACTGGGAGTGGCTGCGAGATCCTTCACCGGACTTGGGCTATTGTGGACTGTAGGCCGTAGGTTGCTCTCTTTTTCAGCACTATACTTCTTTACTTTTTGTTGGACACCTTGTACGGGATTATTTTATAAAATCCTATTTTGGACATTTTCTTTTAGTTGAGGCACTGTTGTACAAGGTTATGATATAAAACCATTTTTGCCTCCTTTCAGTTGTATTTCATTTTAGTGGAAGGCTTGCATTGTAATAAATTCTAGTGTGTGGATAGCGTAGTGTGATGTGGTAGATAGTACTTTACCCTTTTGTGTTGATACTCTTTACCCATTAACACTCCTTTTATATATTTCAAAAAAAATATGTTTCAAAATTTGGGAGTGTTAGAGAGCTCATTTTGAAGGCTCAGAAACACATGAATGCAGAGGAAACTCTGAGAGGTAAGCATTCTAGAGCTGTCCAGGAGTTTGGGTCAACTCCTCAACAGAACAATCCTCATCCTTATGAGAAGAAGAGGAGGGACCGACCTAATAATGGTGCAAGAACAACAGCCAAGGAGAGAAGATCACAGAAGCTTGCCTAGGAGGTCAAACAGACCATCCATGAGATTACATAATTTCACACCGCTCGTATCTGTGGCTGAGCAGATGATGAAGGACTTGCACAATGACTCCGACTTGAAATGGTTAGGAAAATTAAAGACAGATCCGAATAAAAGGTCACGAGATAAATACTGTCAGTTTCATCGTGACCATAGGCACAACACCAATGACTATTTTCACTTGAAGTAATAGATTTAGTAGCTGATCCAAAAAGGGCATCTTAGAATATATGTGACCGGAGAGGGTGATTGTAGTCATATATTGCATATTTTAAATGCAATTTATTTCTTAATTTGCATATTTAAATAGATAAATGAACATAATTAATATAATTTCAAAGTTAAAACTCTATTATGAAGCTTAATTGAAAAATATTCATAAATTTATTTATTTGCATGTTTCTAGTAAATTAATAATAAATTAAGTTTAGTATAATTAAATAAATAAGGATTTTATTAAAGCTTGTAAGTAAATAAATTAGTTAAGTATAATTA
>NMUG010009531.1:0-11245 GCA_002855965.1 Monotropa hypopitys | reverse complement strand
AAACTTCAAAAATGTCATGATTAATTGATCGTTATAAATTTCTTCTTCAACTTACAACTACAAAAAAAAATATTAATTGAAATTTCTCTTACAAATATCAGTGCATATTCACAATTTGTTCAGAAATTAATCAAAAATATGTGATTGGAAAATTTTCAGTATTTTTTCGGAATTCGGAAATACCAAAGTATGTTCCAATTCCATTCCAACTTTTTTCGAAAAATTCTGAATTCAAAAAATTCTGAATTCAAAATGAAAAAAGCGTTCCAAAATCAAAAAAAATCAAATCGGATTTTCAAAAATTTCGGAAAATCGAAAAAATGAACAACTCTAATTTATTTGACTAAAATTACTCGATTACCTACGCTAAATACATGTAACAAGATTTCAGGTCGGGCTTTCGGACCAAGCTTTCAAACTGGGTCAGGCTTTCAGTGAAGCCCAATTCAGCCCATATTTTATTCGGGATAGCCCAAGCCCTCCCACTAGATGGGCTCAGATTAGGCTTTGGCATAATGGGTCGAGCAGATCCATTTCAGGCTTCGAGCCCACGGGCTAAATGCTGAGGCCTACCTTCTAATATATATTCATATTTATAAATTTACCCTACACACATATATATACATATAGTAACAGCTCAAAAGACCAATATTTTTTACATAATGCTTTTGACCAATGCTTAACAAAACTTCTATGATTCAAATCGTTCATAATATTTAAATTAATAAAATATTAAATCCCGTAAAAATTAAATTCAATCGAATATCAATAAATGTTTGATCCAAATAATTTTG
Organism: Monotropa hypopitys; assembly: GCA_002855965.1. Taxonomy (NCBI): domain Eukaryota; kingdom Viridiplantae; phylum Streptophyta; class Magnoliopsida; order Ericales; family Ericaceae; genus Monotropa; species Monotropa hypopitys. Next base: position 10,451 of record NMUG010009531.1, on the reverse strand, counting down.
CAGTACACTACTTTCTATCAAGTTTTCTGCGGAGTTATTTGGATAAAACACTCACCTATATCAAATATTCCTATCCATTGCCATTCCCATGGAGAATTTGGCTATATATGCATAAACATTCTCCCACGTCGTTTTGAAAACACCAAAATTATTCCATACCGGATGGTTATCAAAATCATCTTCCACGCCAAAGTTAAATTATGAAAAATCAACACGATATTGTAAAAATGGAAGGATTAAGCCTGGAAATCACTTCCAAATCACAAACTTTGATACTATCATTTATCGTCATCGTTACAAGTCAAAAGGACATCTGATTGGCTCTACTTTATGACGATGGGATCCCCCATCCCTGTAAAAGAATGCTGTAACTGAGTAACTATACAAAACTCACTTTCATACATAACCCGCGGCTGAATTGAGTGTTTAAAGAACCCAAGCTGGGATTGCCTATGCACAGGCACGAGGGCCGGACCCCGCGTGCCCGGGTATTGCGCAAAAGATCCGAGTTGTTCAAAAAAAAAAAAAAATTTATATTACTCTGTAAAAAATCAGTTCATTTGGATAACTATAACTGTTTTATCTATTTTTATTCAAAAATTAGGCCTAAAACTTTTGAATGAAAATATAAAAGTTCGGTTGAAACAGTTACAGTTATCCGAATGAACTAATTTTTTACAGAATAACATAAAATATATATATTTTTAATTTTTGAATGACTCGGATCTTTCGAGCGACACCCGGGCCGGGGCCATATCAAGGTTCTTAAAGAGGATGTTTGGATCAATAAATAAATAAACAAAAAAAGTGGGGAGTAGATGCTAAGCTAAAAGACTTCAATGAATGTGATCCAATTCAAAAGCTCTGAAACTTGGCTACTGCATTCTCATCCTGCAACTGGAGAAAATCTATTAAAAAACGAAATAGTGAGAACTAATACTTTCAAATAAGTTTGGCAGCATCAGTAATTCAGGGGGGATTGTAAAATTCATCGGCTTAAACATAGATTTCTTTGACAATTAATCAGTTCAAACATGTGAAAGCACTGGAATCTATGTTTTAAGCCATTACACCGACATGTGAAGGCCTTAAGACACACAACACACTCCTCTTCTACCTTTCATGCTTCACATATTCTAAAAAGATCAGACCAGAGACGAAGAGCTTTCCCCTCCACAAAGCTCTCGTAAACTGATTTATACTTTATATAAAAAGCAAGTGTACTGAAGAAGAAGACTCAAGTACCCCCTCTACAAAATGATTTGCCATGTGATGGCTATGGCGTTTATAGAAAAAAAGATTCAGAAGAAATTCTGAGTTCTCCCATACCCCGGGAGGAGCATCAGTTCGAGACATTGGTTCGTTCCTATAGCCCCTCCACTAACCGTAGACAACCGCCCTCCACTTCACTCTCTTTCTTTTCCTTTTTAATTCAATCAGCCCTTCCACTTCTCTCTCCACACACCCTCAAGGCCCAACCCCCTCCCCACGCGTTCCCCCACCCTCTTACACGATCATCTGATTTGTGGGTGTGAATCAAATTCAAATGGGAGAAATCAAATAGTGTAGTGGGAAGTCCAAAAATGTATTGACCATAGTGATAAAGGATCATAATTTTGGTGTGGGTGGGTGGGGGGTGGGGTGGGTGCGAGGAAGGTAAAGTGTAATCCAGACATCAAAAAATTTCTCTCAAAAGGAATGTCTCACTCCAATGATAGGAGGACAACATCAAACTTAAACCTTGTCTCGGGTACTGGTCCGCAGATATTTGAGGACACATTTTTCTACACAAGCTTGTGTTGTGCCTACTGTCACGCCCTAGGCATTTTGACAAATATTTGGTGTGCGTCTTCTCATTTAAAGGTAGTCCTATTTGGAGTTCTCTAGAATTTTCTAGAGTTTTTTAGAAAAGTATAGAAGCTTGTACAGTTCTGAGAAGGGTTCTAGCTCCTCCTAGAATTCTCTAGATTGTTGTACATAGTTTTAGAATTCTCTAGATTGTTGTACATAGTTTTAGAATTCTCTAGATTGTTGTACATAGTTTTATACTTGTATAGATTCTTATAAAGTGTTCTAGAGTAAAAGAGTGTGGAACCTTCTACAGATTGTTTGAGTTCTTTCAAGGTATATAAATAGGTGAGTGCCTCATTTGCTCAAAAACTATTTCCAAGATCTCTTCTAATCTTTAAGCATTCTAGTGAAAGCTTTTCTCTTTTCTCAACTTGAAGTAAATACTCTTGTGTACTTCTTGCTTCCTTACTCTTCTCTGACTTACTTAGGTGCAATCGAGAAGCGAGCATAGCATCAAAGGCCTACGGTTGTGGCTTGGAATTTCTAAGACCGTGACAATTGGTATCATAGCAAGGAATGAAGACGTCGTAACTAAGGAGGGAAGAGCACTATGTCGGAAGTCGTCAACGAAGGAAACCAAGCAATGCAAACCAACAAGGTGGAGGTGGCCGTTGCTGACATGGATGAATGGCTTGATCGGGTGGAGCAAAGCGTAGAGGAACTTGATGGCAAGGTGGAAAGTCGTGCGGGAGAGCTTCGCGAATCTTTGCTAGCTAACATTGACACCAATACTGAGGCACTACGTCAAGAGAGCTATGTCTTCCAAGCAAAAGTGCTGGAAGCCTTGTCCAAACTCGAGAGCAAGCTCGACACCCAACTTTAAGAGGTGAAGGTAGGATTGGAGGAGACGAGGGCGGATTGGGCCATGTGCAAGCGTGATGTGGCTAGCAGAAGCATGATGACCGACAACACGAGTTTCACTCCAAGGGTGGAAGCTCCCAAACCCAAGGAGTTTGATCGTAAACGGGATGCTAAGGAGATCAACTACTTATTATGGCACTTGGAGAGGTACTTTGAGGCATTATGCTTGAAAGATGAGATGGCCAAGATAAGAACTGCTACCCTCTACCTCACTAATCTTGTCGCAACTTGGTAGCACTGTAAGCATGCTTGAATAGAAAAAGGTACTTGCGCCATCAATACGTAGACAGAATTTAAGGCAGAACTTAATATACAATTTTACTCGGAGAAAGTCTCTAATAGTTATAAAGAAAATGAAAGAATTGAAGCATAATCGTACTATTCAGAAATATATTGAAGAATTTTTTGGGCTTATGTTTGAAATTTCAAATATGAGTGAGGAAGACTTGCTTTTCAACTTCATCGATGGTCTCCAGTCATGGATGGCTCAAGAGCTACAACGTTGCGGGATCTTCGACATTGTGACGACAATCATAAATTCTCCAACTCTCCTCCATCCAAATTATACTCCGATCAACCTCCATTCGGAAAATAATTGCTCGGAAGTTGTTCCCCGAGCAGTTCCTTATTCACACTTGCTTGGCCAGGCATTTGTTTGACCCCAAGTGCTCGGCAAACATCCCCTTGGATCCCCAGTGCTTGTTGATTATTCAGAAAGACAGACTTCCGGACTTCGGCACTTCGGCAAAAGGTAACCACTTCATTATTCTTTTGTTGCTTAAAACATAAGGCGCTCGGCCACCTCTGCTCGACAATACCCATGTAGGGTCTCCGCCGCACTATTTTCTACTCGACAATGCATCCTTTCAGTTCAACAGGACCACCAAAAGTCCTTGCCGTACTAGCCACTGTTCGGCAGCCTCCCCTAAAGCCTTGTCGTACACCCAAAATGGCCAGAGCATCTTTATTCCTTATGTTCAGCAAGTCTAGCGCATCAAACCCTTGTAGCGTTCGGCCAAACCCATCTCTGACCAGCTTAGCACTCAGCCGCGCTGGAATAGCCTTAGTTATGGTCCGGAGGAATGTCGTTCAGACCCTTGGAATCTGCTCGGCATGACTTCCACCTGCTCGGCATACACATTTCAGCCACTTGATTTGACCAGAATAGTAATTGTCGACCTCCCCCATAGCCGGAGCACTTGTGCTCGGCTGAATACTGCATGTTCTTTGGAAAATAAGAATTTCGTGCTCGATTGAGCATCAATCTAGACAGGCATTTAGCCCCAACCACTAATGACCACTTTTTGACCATTTTGGGATCCAAGACTTTTGAAAAAACATTGTTCCCGCACTCCCACTCCTCGGTCTATGTCACTTCGACTTTGACTGATGCCGTCGTATAACTTGGTATTCTCACTCAGTATCTCGGGGCCCCCAACTAAGTCATTGATAGCTCGGCCACAGCCTGTTCGGCCAATAGCCCTCCAGCCTAGTGTGTATTCGGCCACAAGCCCTCCAGTCATATTTTGTGCTCGGATAGTAGCTCTTGGCCTCTATTGTCTTTAGCCAATATCCCTCCGATCTAGTGTGTATTCGTCCACAAGCCCTCAAGCCCTGTTTTGTGCTCGTCCAGTAGCTCTTGGCCTCTATTGTGTTCGTCTAGTATGTCCTTCGGCTAAATGGTTGCTTGGCCAAGCTTGGTCTGGCCAACTCTGTTCGGCAGTTAGCCTAGAACAGCTCGGCAGTATTGAAATGTGAAAGAAAAAGGAAAATGACGAAACTTGTAATTTATATGCCAGATTTGAGCTCAGAAAATATTTGAGGAAAAATGTCTAAAAGCAAGAAAATCTCAAACTCAATCAAGTGAGTCTCTATATGCCTTGGTTACTCGTATTTTGCCAAAATCATGCTTAGTCATTTGATAAAAGTACGATTATATACTAATGAGCATCCAAACGATAATATGTTGACCTTTGAATCAAAAATAGTATGCATCTCTTCTTTTATTACCATTGATTTGCAAATTGGGAAAAGTTCTTTTTATATGATTGAACGGCATGAGAGGTGATACGGTAGCTCGCGTCGGGAGCTGGATCTGAAACCGGTGGGGTAGGAAAAATAAGAGTGGAATCATGGACATGTGATCATTGGATGATATCACGCCATCTTTATATTACTTGTGGTCACTCCCTAAATGACTGGTACCGTAAATAGCAAAATGAAATTCATGCCGGAATGTCAAATGGAAATACAAGCTATGAGAAAGGTCGTAGGCTTGGAAATACAAGCTATGGGAATGACCATAGGCTTGGGAAATGATTGATAAATGATTGAGGTCACGTGATCCAAAAATGTTTATTATAATGATCTTTGCACGGCTAATGAGCCACATGATTAATATGTTGAAAATAGAATAGGAAACGTGGTATTGGTGATCCATGAAAACTAGTAACTCTGGCATATCTTGATTTGCTCTAGTATAATTCGGATGTTTTATTTAAAAAATTTCCAAGACATGAGAAGACTTAGCTTGGAAGGCTTAAAGGATAATCATTTTGATATACTCTTTTGTTATAAAGGCCATGTAAAAGCCTGCATTATTGTAAAAGGAAAGATATTGGTAATGGAATTTATTTATGCACTCCTCTGGATATTTGTTCACGCTTCCGCATTTACTTATTTTGCGTTGGAATTCCTTAACTCATTTCTATAGGCCTTTGCGAGCTTGCTGATTGACCGGTCATGGCCCGTGTTTGGGTTGGGTCGTGACAATTTAGCTAAGATGAAAAATAACATTTAGAAATTGCTTGAGATGAACAAAATATGAGATTTAAATTTAAATGCGTACAGAGTACGGATTCGGGTGTGTTATTGAAGGATCATGTGACATAATGGAAAGGTGGAAAACTTAATTTAAGAAACTGTTCGTAAAATATGTAGAAAGAGTAGGAGGAGAACATGATAGTCCACGTGAAACTACATATACATTTTGGCATAGAACAAGAAAGTTTGAGGCAGAATTGCAACATTGAAGAGAATTAAATCATGTAATGCACAATGACCAAATGGTAACCTACTGTGATGTCACAATACGTAGGCAATTTGCCCGCAACCGTCCTATAGTAGGATAACAAAAAGGATTTTTGTACCTATACAATAGTAGGATATCCGACGATACGTGACACACTAATATTCAGGGAGAGTAAGATTGAGCATTGCTTAATATGCGAGTTTTATGGAGCGGAATGGGCTTAATATTTTTTTTCTTGTGTACCAAAAAAATGGGCTTAATCTAACGTGGCTTTGCTTTATCGGATGTAAAGAAAACAACTGCATAGGACAGAAAGGAGGCGTAGAGGGAGCAAGGTTAAAGATTGATGTCAATTTCAGATTGTTTTTGAGAAATATAGATAATTTGATTAAAATACGAACTACTCTAACCTGACGGCTACACTATAGATTTTATCATACTTTGGAACTTTCCAGTGGTTGCTTTAGGGTACCTATATTTGGAGGTTCCACCTCGGTCGGGGATGTGATTCTTTCTTGATGAGAGTGAAGTTCTTCCAAAATTGCAGTATCGAGGTTCTACAGTGTATCCATTACCTCAGTCAGGAGGTTCCAGCAACTAAGAAATTAAATTTTTAGTAGCAACCTTCTCATCTGATAGTTGTCCCTAGATAAACATACTAAACTCAGCTGCTCAGATATGTGACAAAGACATTGGTACGAAAAGCGGCAAAACTACATGTGACCAAAGGAAACCATACCCCAGATGAATGATTGTTGTCTTGACCATCTTCAAAGAGTGTTGAGTAGTACGCTGGATCATAAATAGAGCCTCCTAAAGCATTGTCACAACCAGGATATCTAAGTACAGCAGGAGTGCCAGGACTGAAAAAACTATTTCTCAAATCAAAATCTGTTTCTCGAGGAGCTGAACTGTCTACATAGGAAACACCCAATCTGTACATCTGAACCCATAATGAAGATGACAATAACCTTACGACGAACCCAATGGTTTGCATGGATAAAGTGAGTTTTACTGAAAATATAACAAAGGTTCCATAAATCTCAGAAGAAATGTTCCTGCAAAAATTGCAACAACAATCATCAATAAGACAATACTCTGATAATTATTAACTCGATACATCTGAGTATATACAAATGCATCATCTTAGTGCTGGTTAGAGCTAAATAAGTGAAGGTGCATGTAAAATAAATATTTCCATGGTCACTTATATCAACTAACAAAACTTCTATCAAAAATTTTCTAAATGTCTGGTGGTTTGCTTTCTTTTCTTCTTTCTTGCTTTAATTATTTACTGGGAATCCCCTAACTCACTGTCTAATGAAAGACAGTTTTCCCAAGTTTCCTCTCTAGACAAAGAAAGGTATTCTTAATTCTTGTATCCATGCAGCATAATAATGTAGAGCAATCAAAATGCCCAAAGCCAAGATTTTTGTTTTGATAAGTCTGAAATGCCAAACCTCTGTTAAGATCTGTGAAATTAATAATTACTTACAAAATAATTTGTCTGCGCAAAAATGCAAAAGAGAGAGAGACCATTCTGCATTGCATGGCTCTTATATCGACCATTACAGTGAGAATTACAGGCAGTTGTGACTTACAGTTCACTTTTATAAATTAGGTGTACTCCTACATCTCACATCAAGTCTTCATTTATTTTCAAAAAAAATTCAACTAGCTCATTCAGGTTGCGGTTTTGATTGCCGATAGGGAGGGGATGATTGAAATTCTTGTCATCATGTTAGTTGGCACTTTGGAATCTTGAGTACTCTTGGACCGGATGGCAACCGATAGAGGGGGATGAATAGGTGCCGAATTGATAATTCCCAAATTAAAAATTTATGAAACGGACGCTTAAAACTTAAACAAGATGTATGCAAATAAGTATAAGCACAAGTATAAGCTTGAGACAATCTTCAGAGCTTCGTTACACCTCAAGCCTTGCAATACATCAAACGTAGAGGTATCCACACTTAAGATTGATTCAAGCACATATATGATCAAGCAAGTGAATATACCAACAATAGGAAGCAAGTAAAAAATATAACGATGAAAGAGAGAAATAAGAACATGTTTTATAGTGATTCGGTCGATCTCGTCCACGGCAAGACCTACGTCCACTTCTTCTGAAGTCAACCTTGAAGGTTCCACCACCAACCAATAGTTTTCCGAATGACTATTAAACCGTTTACAAGTGAGAAGCTTCTGGGTGATCTCCGAGCTTGTGTTTCTTCCGGGTGAACATGGACCGTTACAAATGAGATCTTCTAGGTGATCACCAACCTTAGAGCATATCCAGATAGCTATGGACCTTTGCAAGGATCACAAGCCGATCCTTGACTAATTACTCCTAACAAATGTTTACAAAGTAGAAATAGAAGATACTATATTCCTTACAAAGAAAGCATACACTCTAAATACAAAGATAATACAATGTTGGAGCAAATTATAGAGAGATGAATTTTGGAGCTTCTTAAGACTTTGGAAAACTTCGACAAGTATAGGAGTGAAGTCCTGTGTTTCTTGAGCTCCCTTGATGCTTATATAGTCGTTTATAGCCATTGTGGGGGTATTGTGGTAATTTTCCATGGGCTGGAAATCCAATTCAGCATAATTTTCTGCAGACTGGTATGTTGACCGGCATGTCGGCCGGTAGGCCGACCGGTAGGCCGGTGGGGCTACCGGATCTCTCGAGGTTTTGGCTTGGATTTGTTTAAATACTTGACCAGTATGGGAACCGGTGTGTCGGCCGGTATACTAGTGGGGATACCGGTGGCTGGAGATTTTGATAGTGAACTCTGTTTGCAACACAGTTTTGCCCAATTTTGTTTTTTTGATTTCTTTCTCATTTTTTGCAATAATAGACTTGGGGAATGCATAGTAGATATGTGAGACCGCGATCCTAGAAAATATTAAATAAAAATATTTAATTATGCAAATATAAAATTTCTGAGCATTTAATTAGACTTGTTTAGTCTTGGGGTCATGAAAATATGGAAAAGAATTAAATTAGAGGCCTAAGTGATAGAGAAACAAAGTTCGGGAGTCCGGCTGAGCTTTGTCGAGCTCAGTAGGGGTCCCCCCATAGAGGTCCGGCCACGTGGAGGTCCGGCCACCTCAGTTGGTCGCGTCGCAGCTCGGCGATGTGAGCAGGCCATCTAGATGATACCCTGTCAAGTAAGGCAAGAGTTTTGGAGTGGGCTGACGTCAGGCAGCACTTCGGCAGAAGAAGCCAAAGGTGTGCGGCTGAGTGGACTGAGGTCAGCCAGCTACAATCCAAGGCTGGGCGGCCGGTGGGACCACTTTTCATAAGTAGAGTCGTTTTTTGTGTCTGCCACCGTCCGGATTGATATTCTTGTCTTCACCTATAAATACTCTTATCATTCCCTCCGTTTTGGTACAACACCAATTGAGATCATCTATACTCTCCGTTTCTCTCTCTAGAAACTTTGTCCGAAGGACTTCAGTTCGGCAAAGCCTTAAAACTTTATTTCAGGAGCTCGGCAAGCTCATCTCTCAAGCCTAAGTGTTCGGCAAACATTCTGTCGCACAATCCATCCATCAATTAGTGTTCGACAACTCTCAGTCGTACACTCAAAATTCCCAGAAACATTCTTTTGAGCTTCGGTTAATTGTCATCAGCTCGGAAATTATTCTCCGAATTTCCAGACAACTCATTTCAGTTCGGCAAAGCTTCATTTCATCAGAATAGCTCAACAAAGACCTTGGATCAGCTCGGCAAAGCTATTTAGCTCAGATCAATTGACCTTCGGCACATTGAACTCCGACCAAAGGTAAGGCTATTATCTTCAAGCATTTTATGCTCGTCAAAAGCCCTAGAATGCTGAACTATTGTTTGGCAGACTTGAATTTAAGTCTTGCCTTGATAATTTTGCTTCGGCAGACTCATCCGGAGTCTTGCTGCACACTGTTATTGTCCTCCCTATGCGCGGTCATTATTTTTGGTTCTGCTCGGCAGAGTTTGTGCTCGGCCAAATGAGCTCCGCCGCACAACCATTTGTTCTCTGCTCGGCAAAGCTAGCAATTGGCTAAGACTTTGTCCAGACTGTTATTTTAGCTCGGCCAAGTTTTTAACGAGGCCAGTCGCACTTCCATACATGTGTTGATTGATTGAACATCACTACTGTTCGAAGCAATTGTGCTCGGCAAAAGTCAGTTCGTTCTTTGATTTAAATCAGCTCGGCTAGAACCTTAGTTGTTCGGGCAATTGGCCCAAGACCCTTCAAACTTTCCTCAAGTCATTTTCGACCTATATTCAACTTAAATCAAACTTTGAAAATCTTTATTTCACTCTGCACAAATAGTGTCTGGACTAATATGGCAGCTCGGCAATGGGACAGTCGGCTGTACTTCAACTCGGCAGATCATTGTTTAGCAGACCTGAGTCTCCGACAGCCTAGCTATGAGCAGGACATTGAATTTATGCCTAGGTGAGCCTCCGGTTAGACCCACAAACCTTCGGCCAAAGACTTAGTTGAGTCTCTGCCAAGTTTAACAGCTCGGCAAAGAGACTTCCGATTAGATTAACCTTCGGGCAAGTAGTAAGCCTGAGCATTGTACTAAGCTCCGGGCATAGAGCCTTCGGCAAGCTATGCTTCGGCCAAGCTCAGCTCGGCAATATTTTTGGGCAATAGTTTTACTTCGCTAGTGAAATGTGCGATATGCGCACTAGGGGACAACCTAGAGG
>NMUG010009530.1:0-11245 GCA_002855965.1 Monotropa hypopitys | reverse complement strand
ATCACCTAAATCTGAGTCAAATGTGTTTTGGTATAAATTGTCCTAACTGATGATTTATTTTTATAACCTGTTTTTGTTATATGAGGGTTGTGATTTCGTATTTTTGACAGCAAAAAGGAAATGGAGATCCAGGGTATTAGTTCTCATTCGATAGATTCAACTGGTGGTAATAGTAGACAGACATAGTCTCATACCTCCCTACCATCGCCAGTCCATCTTGACAACCCTTCAATTGATGGTGCTGCTAAAAATGTGTCTGATACACTCCTCCACAAAGAAAGTGTAAAATTAAGGAGTCCTATTTGGGATCATTATGATAGGATAATGATTGATGGAGTTATGAATGTTGTTTGCAAGTATTGTGTAGCAAAACTTGGCGGTGATAAGAAGAATGGGACTTCAACTTTGAAAGAACACTACAGAAGAAAACACCTTAAGGCAAATATAATGAGGGAATAGGTTCTGACTAAAAATTTCAAAAGAGGTAGTTCTGGACTTACCTAGTATACTTTTGATAGTTCTACCGCAATGAAAGAACTCGCTTCTGCAATAATCATGCATGAGTACCCTCTTTTAATTGTAGAACATGTGGGTTTTAGGAGGTATTCAATGGCACTCTAGCCTTTGTTTAAGGTGTCGTGTAGGAACACAATAGTTCATTCGTAGGAACACAATAGTCCAATCTGTTGGCCCTATGTTTTGATGATGCATTATTTACACAAATATAACATTTATAAAATAATTTTCTAATTCCTTGAATTATAGTTTAAATGTTCAAATCTTTATTTAAATCAAAGAATTTGTTTTGTGCTTGAATTTCATTATCAAACTTAATAATATTTGATTAGAGACTAAGGAATATTGTTTTCAATGTTTGAATATCTTTCTAAACATTCCTTAGACCCCTGTATGCTCTTGAATAAATTTGATTCTCTATTTTAGACTTAAAATATTTTTAAGAAAATGCTTGAAAAATGATTTCTCCTACAAGTATTTTTCTTTATATTTTCCAAGATGTTTCCTTCATGAAAAACCTAGAGAATTAAATTACCTAAGCAATGGTTCAAGCCTCATATAATTTGGACTTAAAAATCTGCCAAAAAACCTAACCAGTATACAAACCGGTATACTAGGCGGTATGCCGGCCGGCATACCGGTCGCATACCGGATTTGTACAAAATCTGGCAGTAGCTTCACCTCTTTTCAAAGTTCACATTTTTACTCTAACCGGCATACCGGTTGCCTACCGGTGCCATACCGGCCTTTGTAAAAATGTGCAGATTCGATTTTTTAAGTTGCAGATATTTACCATAATGCCACCTAATGGCTATAAATGGATAGTTTTAGGTTGGAGGCTATTTAAAGATCATTTTAGGTCCAAGAAAGGGTTGAAGTTCACTCCTACTTGTCCTGCATTTATACTTCACACCTACAAACTCTAATTCTCTTTAGAAAGCTTGAGAATCTCTCTTTATCTATTCTTACACTTGTAAAGTTCATTTTAGAAGAGAGATTGCAGTCTTACACTTTATAAATTCTAAGAGAGAGCTCACATTCAAAGTTATATATTATTAGTGAGCATTTGTGCCTTTCATTTTACCTTGAGGAATGGGTTGTCTTCTTCATATCTTTCTTATACTTGGAGCTTACTTTGGAAGTCAAGACTTGAAGAATCAAGCTTGCAAAGAGACTTGAAGATCAAAGCATTGAAGTCAAGTTCAAGCTTAGGAGAAGGAAGGACTTGCAACGGTTGGTGAGCACCATTGAAGCGTCACAAGGAGGGAGCCTCCTTTGAAGAAGCTCAAAGTTGGAAAGGTGGGAGCCACCTTGGGAAGTAGCTCATCAAGGAAGGTTTGAGAAGCCTTGAGAAATTGCTCAATATTTGTAAGGGTTTTACAACTACCCGAAAGTTATAAAGGTATTAGTAGAACTCTTACTTATTGGTAAAAGAAGTGGATGTAAAGTTAGGGACTTGGAAAATTATTGTGTCATTGCATTTACTTGTTTACTTTCCTTGCCCTTACATATTGAGCAAACATTACATTTTCACTTCACTATTCACTTTGCTTGCAATTGTAATATCCAAGTGTCTTTATCTATCTAGTTGTTTAGAACCACTCGAAAACCGGAAACCGTGATCTCTTGGTATTAGAACCCCAAAAAACTAAGGTGTAACGAAAGAGATTCATTTGGTGCTTTAATTAGATTGATATTTGAACTTGTGATATTCATCACACTTTGAATAGTTGGTTTTCCGTACTAATTTGCCTAAATTAGTCTTTACTTTGAAAGAAATTTTTATTTAGGCATTTTAGTTAATAAACCAATTCACCCCCCTCTTAGTTGTCCATTGCATCGAGTATATTGGGACTAACACAATCAAGTGTGTGTGAGGGAGAATGCATGTCCGAATATGAATTGTTCATTCGTAGGAAGAAAATTAAGACCGTTGATTATGGAAGAGCGGATTTGGATCATTATCTAGCAGAGGATGTCTTGCCACCCACCCCGGGATTTGATGTACTCAATTGGTAGAAAGTAAATGCACCCAAGTATCCGGTTTTACAAGGCATGGCTCGGGATATATTAGCTATTCCGATATCCATGGTTGCATCTGAGTCCGCATTTAGTACGAGTGGTAGGTTAGTTAGTCAACATCAAAATAGACTACATCCGGACACAATGAATGTCAATTCTAATGACTCATGTATGACTCGTGAGGTAATTGGTTTATATCTTTTTTAGCTTTTGCAATACATGTTATAAATATAAAATTAACTTTTGTGTGGTTAAATTAAACAGACATGAATTCGATTCAATCAATCATGGAAGCTCATGACTAATATTAAAAGAGAAGAGCTGCCTACATTTGAAGAATATGGGACGAATCGGTTTTTTTATTGGGGTTGAAGAGAATGGGACATGTTTTTTTGCATTCTGTTTAAGTTGTCTGTTTGAGCTGTCTATTTTAAGCTCTCCATTTCAGCTATTTTTTACTCTGTTTTTTCTATTTTGTTGCTGTCTGTTTTTTCTATTTTTTGCTATTTGTTTTTCTATTTTTTGTTGTATGTTGAAAAGAATGGGATATCATGCACACTGGGGTTCAATGCTTCTTTATTGTGTTCATATTTTGCATTGTGGGATAAAAAACAGCCTACATTGGTATGCTTTTTGATGGTTTGAGATGTCTATGAATACATGTTTTGAGCTATTATGATTAATTTTTTCATTCAATAACATATTAGTAGCAAAAATAAAAATAATTAGTTCAAATGTGAAGTTTTTTCATTCAATAACACATGAGTAGCAAAAATAAAAATAATTGATTCAAATGTGAATAGTTTTTTTATTCAATAACATATTAGTAACAATAATTGTAAAAAATGGTACAAATTTATAATCTGTAGATATCCGTTCGGATACGGATATCCATGGATATGGATACAAGTTTAAAATTTTATAATCGTTCGGTTTTCAGTTTGATTACGGATACAGTTCAAATTTCGGTTTTCAGATACGGGTATCCATAATAACCGGACCGATCCGATCCGTTGTCATCCCTAAATGGATGCCCCAAAATTTAATGGTGAAGAGGGCCCCTTGAAAGCCAATCATTGGTTGTAAGAGGTAAGAAAGATCTTGGAGACTCCAGAGATCATGGAGGATAAGTTGTGGGTCTCTTTCGCTTATTACCGTCTGATAGGAGAAGCTAGTCAATGGCAGAGTTCTATAGTTGAGATCCGTCGGGATGCATTGAGGTCCAATTGAGATGCTGACCCACATGCCATCATTGATCCTATCTGAGAGATTTCATGAGGCAAGTTTGAGGCAATCTTTGAGGTCCAATACTTTCCAGAGAGCTACAGAGACCAACTTCGAGAGCAGTTTGTAAAGTTAGAGCAGGGAAACATGATGATATCACAATATGTGATGAAGTTCCCGGCACTATCCAGATTTTCCCCAAACTTGGTAAGTTTCGAGGAGCGCAAGTGCAAGTGCTTGAGAAGGGCCTACACTCTTCAATCCAAAGGCTTGTAATGAGCCAGAGAATCCATAACTTTGTAGATATAGTAGAATGTGCTAGTACAATTGAGCCCAAGAGAGAGTCGGAAAAGGAAGTCAAGGTATGGGAGTCGAGGCATCAGGTATCTGGTTCTAGCTTTTCTTCAGGTAGCTTTGGGAAAAAGAGGTAACGTGATTATTCCCCAATTCACCAAGAGTCATAGGTCGCAACCTAGTCTAGGTTCACCTAGTGTTTCAAGACGAGACCAAGTTATTTGTCATTGGTGTAATCATCTAGGGCACTACCGTGTAGATTGCAAGGTTGCATGGTATTATGAGTATGACTGGATGTGCCATATGACTAGGGCATGTCATACGAAGATGGGTAGTCGTATCGGGGCCGAATCAGTACAACAATTGCAGGTAGGACAACAGCATTTCATGCAGGCCGGACCTACAACATCGGGTCAGGCCTCTCGAGTGGATAGGGGTGCAACTCCAACCAGGCCAGTCCACAGTTCCAACAGGGAGTGGTTTCCATCGTGGTCCTGCCATTCAAAGAAGAGCTTATGTGATTCCATCAGCAGCTACTCCTTCTACTTCACAATAGCCCAAGACCTCGGTAGTCCGTGGTATGTTTATTATTTATAATTCTTGGGATAGTATTTTCATTGACTCAGGTGCATCGCATTCATTCATCGCTACATCATTTGTCCATGCATTAGATTTGGAGTTGGATGATCTAGATCCCCCATTATTTGTGGAGACTCTAGTGGGAGGTCGAGTTCCCTTAAATCATATTTGTCATGGATGAGAGTTAACTATTGTCGATCAACGTTTTCCTTTGATTTCATTGTGCTAGGGATGTCAGTATTTGATCTCATTCTCAAGATAGATTGGTTATCTATCTTTCATGCCATAATCGACTGTCATCGGCGTCGTGTCCTTGTATGTTCACCAGAGGGAGAGTACATCTATTTTTACGGGGAGCATAAGGATCCACTAGGAGCACATTTCTACGAGCCGGGGGAGCGAGACTATATTAGTTGCCTTCTTGATAGCCTTAGCCTCGACGTTTATGTTGCATACTGCGGGGAGCTACCTATGGAAGGTTGTGAGTTTTCAGATGTCTTTCCGGAAGAGTTTTCACGTCTACCTCTCAAAAGGGAAGTAGAATTTTTTATTGATTTGCTTCCAGAGACTTCTCGTATTTCAGTTCCTCTATATCGATTTGCATCGACCGAATTGCAAAAGTTGAAGATGCAGTTGTAGGAGTTATATGATTGGGGGTTTATTCGTCCGAGTTCTTCCCCACAAGCAGCTCTAGCATTATTTGCTAAGAAAAAGGATGGATCATTATGTTTATGCATTGATTACAGAAAGTTGAACTGAGTTACCATTAAAAATAAGTATCCTATGCCACAAATCGACAATTTATTTGATCAACTCTGAGGCTCAATATGTCTTGCCAAGATTGACTTGCATTCGGATTACCACCAATTGTGAGTCTGTGCCGAGGATATCCCCAAGACTGTCTTCTATACATGTTATGGTCATTATGAGTTTGGGGTCATGCCCTTTTGATTAACCAATGCCCCAGAAACGTTCATAGATCTCATGAACCATATTTTCAGGGCATATTTGGATAGTTTTGTTATTGTATTCATTGATACGTTCTCGTTTATTCTCCTTCGGAGGAGGAACACCAAATTTATCTTGGGGTTGATTTGGAGACTTTAAGTGAACATCGTCTTTATGCCAAACTCAGTAAATGTGAGTTTTGGCTATCGGATCTAAAATCAAATTCACTCTAACTTGCAACATAAAAATCATAAATCGTAAACATTAGGGCAATAAAAACAATGCAAAAGTTCGATATGAAAGTTACAGTTGATACAAATAAACATTAGGACAAGTTCGTATCAAACGATGTAACAACGATAGCGTAATAAAGGAACAATTTATTCTAGTTTGATACGAAGAAACATTAGGACAAACTAAGAAAAACAATTCAAAAGTTTAATACAAACTTACTTTTCTTCATCATTCTAACGCAAGAATTTGAGAAGCATTGAGAGAGGAAGGCGTCTCAATGATAGGGAAGGAGAGTGAGAGAGCTACACAGAGACAGAGGAAAACTTTCAACGGAGACAGAGAGGAAGGAAAGTCAGTGCGTCTAACTTACAGAAAAGAAGGATAATTTTGGAACCCTGTTATAAACGAGACCTTAACGGGTATGCAAACTTATTCAACGGAACTTTAACGGGTTTAGAGAAATATTATGGACCGGTCCCAAAGAAGCCCTTTTTTTGATGCCTATCGGTTTTGATTTGAGATTATGATGGCATGATACAACACCCCTTTTTAAGAACAATTTGTGTGTATATTATCAAAGATTAGGTCCTACTCAATTGGAGGTTACATGCTTTTTTTTGTATCTTCTTCTTTGTTTAGGAAGTCTGCTAACCAGGTTTGTCTTCTTTTTCCTCTCAGATTTACTGAAAGGGGAAGACTGTTGGCAAAAGCAAGAAGTCCGAGTGATTCAAATAGGTCCCGCGGGCGTTGTCTTCCCAGGCGATGCATCAGGGCAATTGGCAGGAGTGTCAGTGGCTTCGTGAAACTGAAAGTACAAATATTTCTACTGATGAGGAATAAGTCAAGATAAAACTGAAAGGGTATCAATTGTACAAATAAATTAATGCCTAACTGATGACGAGGCGAAGATCATTTGCAAGCCAATGTTTACCTCAGTTAAATGCACTTCTATTTATCAATGGAGTCATCTTCTAAATTCTGCTTCTTGTGTTATTGTAGATCCTTGAATGCAATCAATTTCTGGTATGATTTGAATATGTTTACTGATTGTTATGTCAGGAACTTGGTTGCCTAGTAGTATTTCTTTCATAGTAGTTGATTACTCTTTCCTTGGGTGGCCAGGGCACCATCAACATAAACTTTTGCGGAAGTCAATCTATTGTTTTAACGATCTTTAAGAAAAGAGAGAAATTATAAATGACATTGAATGGTCTCGCGACACGGAGACGTGATATGCCACAATCCTCTCTACCCCAATCCTCTCTTTCACTACATACTGTTGGGATATGTATATGTTTTGAAAAAAAACTTGAATCACACGTTGGAAACAAAAGTATTGATGAATCAATTTCTGAAACAGCTCACTCCGCACGTCCGACACCAATCCTTCGCCAGAGAATCACGATCACCTGCAAAGGGGAAACGATCTGAAGACACAAAGAGTGTGTGTGTCTTCAAACCGCCTCCGACGATCAAGTCAATAACAATTCTGTCGAGAGAAAAATGAGTGTATATAGAGAGTGAGAGAGGTGAGATAATCAGTGTGTACCTACGATCTAGATTGATTCTTCCTTATATACTTCAGTGGTTCAATCCCGGAAACCCTAGCCCCGCACCCGATTCTCACGGGAGCGCATCGACAGTTTCCTTAAACGTCTCCACCATACATGACAACGTTCCTATTGATCATATCCCGTGATTTTAGGAGATCATGTGGCGAGTATGGATACGCATGCCTTGGTGAGAATATATCGAATTATTCCTCATAATATATAAGTGAATGACCGTTGTAAGATATCTATTACTGGGCCGCTCTGTTATCCTCGGCTCGAGGGGTGCCGAGTTTCTAACCACGAACAATGACCGAGCTGATATTTGGCCTGACCCGTGCACATATCACTGAGCTGAGCTCTTACCTTATTATCTGTATCAGGTACTCCCCTGTTTCCGAGCTCCTGCCCAGCTCAGAGGTCGGAAACAATTGGTTGCTTCTCTGACGGTTAACATGCCTCGTAACGCGTGCGCATTAAATGATTGTGGTCACGCGTCTTTCATCCGAGTACCCGCACTATTTCCTAGGAAAGGCTTTTAATCATAGCCGTCCATCTGTTTTGAATTCCAACCGAGGGTTTCCAACCGACGGTCCTTCCCCTACTTTTCATCTGTTTATGTTATTCCCTGTGCGTCGCTTCTCTCTCTGTTGTTGCTTCAAATTCATGTGGTCTTCATCTCTATCTCCCATCTTAGGTATGTTAGTCCCTCTTGTTCGCTTCGCATACAGTTGAATCGCATACTCAGATATGGCGAGCTCGAGTGCTAGAGTTCCCCCAGAGTCTATGTCAGAAGATGTTGACACAGACCTAGACGTTGCTCCTCTTTTGGGGAGCGAAGGTGTTAGGTCATTGACCCAGGGGAGCGAGCCTATAGAGGCCCGCCCCATTAGGAACCGCCGCCCAGAGAACGAATTTGTGGCCTGGAATTACGAATCTTCCCTATCGGCATCTGACCTAGAGCTGATCAGGGACAGGTACGATATTCCGGCCAACGTACAACTCCGCCTCCCTCGTAGGGGTGAAAGTGCCTGTTCCAGCGTTCCAGATGAGGCGTGCATTTATCTGGGGGCTTTAGAAGGAGAATTACGGATTCCCATTCCTCCTGTGGCCAAGAAGATTCTAGCCCATTTTTGGCTGGCTCCGGGGCAATTGACCCCTAACGCCTAGAGGACACTCATTGGCTGTGCCGTTCTGTGGAGTGCCTCCTCTGGAGGCAAGTCTCCATTGTATTTGAGGGTTTTCCTCCACCTTTTCAACCTGAAGGAGAGCCCGATGACCCGCGGATGGTGGTATTTTTCTAAAAGAGACAAGGGAGAGGACCTGGTCAAAGACCTCCCTTCATCTAATAAATCGTGGAAAGATAAGTTTTTCTTCGTGGGAGGACCAGATTGGGAGTTTTATCCTTGGGAGGAGAAAAAGAGCAACCCCATCTGCGGACATTGGGGTTTTCCTTCCATTGAAAGTGAGCCTTCATCTTTATTAGATTTGTATTTTCACTGGGTACATTTTATGGTGCTCAGCTCTGATCTCTTTGTTTTAACCTGTCAGGTCGGGAACGTGTAAACGTATCCGCAAGGAGGAGAGAGGAAGTGACTAGGGCACGAGGTCATTCCATCCACAAATACTCTCTCTTTGTTTCTTCAGAGTCCTTGGCCAGTCATCTCTTGGGTCCCGAGGTTGGGAACAAGGCACTTGCTTTAGAGAGAGGTAATAACCGTTCAAGAGAAATACTTGGTTGTCCCGTGCTGTGATTTTGTCCTGACTGTTTCAATCTCTCTTTTGCAGATATGTCAAGGCGGCAGGAGCCATCTGCTTCAAGGGCCTCTCGACGTCCTTTGAAGAGGAGTAGAGGAGATGTTGAGGAAGCTGATGTTGCATCTTTGCTCGGCAAGACAGCTCCTCAAAAGGGAGTTGTCATTAGGGAGGGTGCATCTCCTTCAAAGAAGTCCTCAGCGACTCTGAGCAAGGCTCAGAGAAAGAAACCTGTGGATGATCTACCCCCTCCGCCTGCTTCTGCTACACCACCGACTCGTGCTGAGGTTGGGGTTAATGACTCCTTGCGCCAGCATGATGATGGTCTTTCCGGCCTTATTGACCTGGACGTGACCATGAAGAAGATGAGGCATTTCTCCCAGTCGGCAGACATTAAGGTCATGTCCCTCACAGACCCCACTGACCTCTACAAGGCTGGCTTATTCGATCTCGGCAAGGTATGGGGTCCCTAAATCGCATTCCTTAACCTTTCATTTCTTCGTCGTTCTCCATTACCCTGACATGCTTTATTTCTTGTATGCAAAACATAATCAGGATGGAGTTTTTGGGCAGGCAGGTGACTGTTCTTTCCAATGAAAAAGCAGAGTTGGAGACAGCCAATCGAAGCTTGTCTACCGACAACATCTCCTTGTCTAGAGAGCTCAGTAAGCTTCAGCACTCCCAGGAAGCGTCGGATGCGCTTATTGGAGATTTGACTGTAGCTCGGGACACTGCCGTATCCGGCTTGTCTGCGGCTAATCAGATGCTGAACAAAGCCAACGATGAGCTGAAGCTCAGCAGAGAAGCTTCTGAGCGGTTAGAGGCCGGCCGCGGCTAAGGATTGGGAGAGCAAGTTCATATCCCTTGAAGCCGGGCAGTCTGAGATCTCTTCAGCCAGTCGTGACCAAATTATTGAAGAGTACCTGGCGTCTGAGGCATTCTCGCGAATAAAAGATGACATGACGGAGACCGTAGCCACAACTCTGGTCAGGTCAGACAATTTTCAGCAAAGAATTCATTATTATTTTAATGAAGGCGCTGAAACAATGAAGGAAGCCGTCTCCCTCCACTATCCTGATATGGATTTGTCGTTTTTTGAGCTGATGGTTGACGACATGGGAGTAGATGTTCATCTCCCAAGTGCTCATGGAGGCGATCTGGCTGGGGCTTCCCCAGCTGCTGATGAAGCTGTCGATGGTGAAGAGGAAGAAAATGGGGAGAATGCCCAGGTAGGAGATGTGGTCGCTACAGGGACCTCTAACGTAGGGGAAAACCCTGCTCATACTGATGAGATGGTGGACATCGCCATGGTCCCTAATAGCTCAGGCACACAAGTGAATCAGGGAGACGCTAGATTTCACCCTGATACTTTAGTTATTGACTAGGGCCCCATCTGCTACCTTCATGACAAGTTTCAATTATGTATCAAGACTTCATGCATTCAGATTTAATTTTTTGTATTCAGAATTTGAAGATTGCTTTCGGCTTTTGATGATGTCGTTTTGCTATAATATAATATGATATTGATTTCCTCCCCCAAGTGATGTGCTCAAATAATTCGAGCCCATCCACTTGTTATTTATTGCTTATTTTATGTTGCTGCTCTACATGATTGACTGTGGAATCTAGGTCGAGCTGTGCCTTAGCACAATTTTACGCCTTAGCGTTTTATTATTGGCCTTAGCCATGTGCTCAGCTAGGCCATAGCTTACCAGCTGGGCTGTGCCTTGGCACAATTTTACACCTTAGCGTTTTATTGTTAGCCTTAGCCATATGCTCAGGTGGGCCGTAGCTTACCAGCTGAGCTGTGTCTTGGCACAATTTTACGCCTTAGTATTTTATTGTTGGCCTTAGCCATGTGCTCAGCTGGGCCGTAGTTTACCAGCTGGGCTGGGCCTTGGCACAATTTTACGCCTTAGCGTTTTATTGTTGGCCTTAGCCATGTGCTCAGCTGGGCCGTAGCTTACCAGCTGGGTTGTGCCTTGGCACAATTTTACGCCTTAGCGTTTTATTGTTGGCCTTAGCCATATGCTCAGCTGGGCCGTAGCTTACCAACTGAGCTGTGCCTTGGCACAATTTTACGTCTTAGCATTTTATTGTCGGCCTTAGCCATGTGCTCAGCT
>NMUG010009529.1:0-11246 GCA_002855965.1 Monotropa hypopitys | reverse complement strand
TAAAATTTCAATTCCGGTCCATCGCAATTTCAATTGCTCCAAAAACATTATTTGATCGTCTCTAAAATTTTTAACGCGGCTCAAATAATTATTTGAATTATTTTTTTTAATTCAAATCTAACTCTCAATTAATCGTCCAAATAATTACTCTAATCATTTAAAATTTTATAATTACTCTTAATCAATTTTAATTAATGCAATTAATGCAATAACGAGATGCGGGTCTTACATGGATGTACCACCCCAGCGTAAACACATAACCACTAGTGGATTTGGAATCTTTTGTATCAGAAATAAAATTTTCGTCAGCGTACCCTTCAAGTACTGCTAGATATGAGGTGTAGTGTAGTCCCCAATCTTAGGTGTACCTTAGGTAATGAAATACCCTAGTAATGTATTTCCAGTGATTAACTTCCAGATTACTCGTATAGTAGCTCAATCGGCTAACAGAGTAGGCTAAATCTGGTCTTGTACATGTCATCAAGTACACGAGGCTTCCAATTACACGCGAGTACTCTAATTGAGATACACCTTCATCGGTGTTCTTAGACAAATCGAGGCTCAAATCAACTGGAGTCCTAGTCATAGTTGTATCAGACTTGTTAAACTTCTCACGTATCTTGTCAAAATAGTGAGATTGTGATAAGACAAGTCTGTTCGGTGTCCGAGTGATTTTGACACCTAAATAAACTTTAGCAAGTCCCATGTCTTTCATGCCAAACTTCGAGTTCAACATGTTCTTAGTAGCTTTTATAATCTTGTCGCTACTACCGACAATAAGCATGTCATCAACGTACAAGTATAGGATGACATAACCATCCTTGGTGTCTTTTACATAAACACACTTGTCACATTCGTTGATTTTGAAACCACTCCCAATCACAGCATTGTCAAACTTCTCATGTCATTGCTTGGATGCTTGCTTCAAGCCATATAGTGATTTCACTAGCTTATAAACTTTCCTTTCTTGGCCTGGAGCTTTGAACCCTTCAGGTTGTTGAATGTAGATTTCCTCATCTAAATATCCGTTAAGGAAAGCCATTTTAACATATATTTGATGTACTTATAAATTGCGCAGAGCTGCAATAGCTAAACTTGTTGATCCCCAATTTTGGCTCAACCTCAAAAGTCAACAAATCGGCCAAATCAGGCTCAGAATAGATCAGAATGCATTTTCGAGATGTTCAGACTTCTCGCAAGTAGCACCGACGTCAGTCAGTGATGATGCACTAATCAACAAAAATCGGTAAATTATTAAAGAACGTTTACCCGAAGACAAAATTTCAATCCGAACTACGGTTCGAGACAAATAGTAACCGGGCGGCCGACAAATCTCCTCTCTGCATGCATTATGCTCCAGAATTAACAAAATTCATGTTTAGGAATAGAAAGTTGATAGTAATCCTATTACTGAAAAGATTGCATGAAGATTGAATCCATCCGATCAAAAATTAGAATTAGTTGAACATAAACGCCTATCGAATCATTTTTTTACTACGACGATGAGCCGACATTGGAAATCAGCAAACTCAATTTCCACAGACCTCATTTACAAAGTCAGACATTTCCTATAGAACAAATCCGACGAACAAAGAGCATTCCAAGAGATGTACCTAAAACTTTCACCTCTGTTTAAAGCAAAAATGTAGGTTTCTAGGGTTTTCCTGGAAAATGTCCGGTTCAATCTTGAGACATTTTCTAAATGATCCGACTCAGGGATCACCGGTATCTACTTCGATTTTCCAAAGACCGAGTCTTACAGGGGGCCTACCAAGCACAAACAGAAGCTTCAGATCAATTTCAGGGTTCGAGATTACTTTTAAAAATTAATGTATTTTCTTTCTTTTGTTTTACCCCGAATATGTGATGCAAGCACACTCAAACTCGGAGCCAAAATATTAAATCATCCACCTCTCCACGCACTGCCCAATTTAGTGCGTTGATGTCATCATATTGTATCTATAAATGCGACATGGACCAATCTATGAAAAGACCCCTCTCCTTCATTGGAGAGGACCCTTGAGCATTCTATTGCTACTTCACATTCCAGAGCAAAATCCCTCTGGGCAGAATCCTTTTCTAAATTTCCAAAACCTTTTCCAAAATTATCCAGAACTACTTTAAAATCCATCCAACTTCTACAAAACCCCACTTGCTTGAAGAACACACTTTGTTCTTGAAGAACACAACCTTCCAAGCCTAATTCCAGCCACCTAAAGTCTAGACAACAAATCCAAACCACCAAAAACCTCCAACCTATTTATCAAAAATCCCAAAAATCAACCGCACCTAGCAGAACCTCCGCCGATTTTTCTGCAGAAACTATTTTCTTTCTTGTATCAATTCTTTGAGGGTTTTTCTCGATAGCACGTTCTAATTTATAGTTTAGTATCGGTTTTAATCCGTATACTATACTTTATTATAATTTACAGAACTTATCATTAGAAAATTCGCATCCGAAGTGTAAATAGTCAAGGTATATAAACAAAATGGTTTTGCATTTTTGCATTTTCTTTACGCTTATCTTTTCTTCGCTGCAATGTAAACATTAAAGAATTGAAATACGAATTCATATTTTGTCTAGTTAAAAGTTGGCACATGTAAGGGTAAGCCTATTTTGTTGTCGCCAACGAGAAAAATATGAATACGTTTTTCTTATTTGTCTAAAATGTAAATATTGGATTCTATTCCATTCTTTATTTAAAGTTTGATTCTTCAAAGTTCAAATAAATGATATATTGGCCTCGCGTACGGCTATGCCTACCGGCTGTTCGGTCAAATATTGAGCCTTTGGAAAATCATTCTTTGAATATGACAAAACTCTTACTTACACAAATCAATTAATGAATATTTGGCTACCATACATCTTAAGCGACAAGCCAATAAACCATCAATTGAAACTTGTAAAAAAGAACATAATTCACATTTATCGCTTTCTTTCATTTCAATAGCCCGGCCTTGCCGGTATGTTATTAATATATATCGCCAGCTAGCTTTGGATATACCAGTCTGGTTTATATATATAATATCTTGCATCCTTGTCTATATATATTTATATGTATATATTGCATATAATATATATAGTATCTCTCTCTCTCTCTCTCTTAGACGTTCCATTTTTTCCTCTAAAAAATACTCTTAAAATTCAAAACCAAAATTCCTCGATTCGAGTCATTCGGTAAAGGCTTGCAGTAGCTGACCGACTTGGATCAAAAGAATATCTTGTAAATCGGGTTACACTAGGTCACTTGATACTCTTTTGGGATTCCCAAAATTCAAGAAAATAACTCCCTTCTAAAAATATCAAAAACATTTAAAAAATAAAAAATCAAATTCCTTGATTCAAATCATTCGGTGAAAGCTTGCATTAGCCGATCGATTTGGATCAAAAGAATGCCTTGTGAATCGGGTCACACTGGATCACTCGATACTCTTTTGGAATTTCCAAATAAAAAACAAAGCATTTTTCAAAACACAGTCGAAACTCTGTCCGACTAAAAGATATCATAAATACTTTAAAATTTAAAAACCAAAATTCCTCGATTCGAGTCGTTCAGTGAAAGCTTGCAGTAGCTGACCGATTTGAATCACAAGAATGTCCTGTGAATCGGGTCATACTGGGTCACTCGAAGCTCTTTTAGAATTTCCAAACCAAAAACAAAACATTTTTCAAAACATAGTCGAAGCTCTGTCCGATTAAAAAATATCAAAAACATTAAGAAAACAAATTCCTCGATTTGAATCATTCAGTGAAAGCTTGTAGTAGCCGACTGAATTGGATCAAAAGAATGCCTTGTGAGTCGGGTCATGCCAGGTCATTCGATACTCTTTTGGGATTTCCAAATCAAAAATAAAAATATTCTTTCATAAACACAGTCGAAGTTCTGTCCGACTGGAAAACATAAAAACAAAATAAAACCAAAAATCAATTTTTTCTTCAAATTCCTTTCATAAATCCCAAAATAGAGTCAAAATGCTACCCATCTGAAAAACACATTCAATTCATTCAAACATCAGTCATATATTTTATTTTATTTTGGCCGAGAAATCATTGATTTTTAGTTGGAAGAAAATTTATTTTTGAAAATGAAGTACCGCAAGGGCGAGTGGGGTGCGTAACACCTTCCCCATTCGTAATTAAATCCCCAAATCCAATTTCTGGTTATACAGACCACCTTTTCCAAACAAAAACTGGTGATTTGGCACAACGTAACTCTATGTCGAGTGACAATTCTAAAAACAGATTAATAATAAGATGAATATTGTCTCGAAAATTGCAAAACCGTTATTAAGTCTGAATATTTTTAAAATCGGTAAAGTCCAACCACCAATTTTCATTTTCTAAAACGTCGCAACTAAGCCCAGATAAAAAATATAGTACATCTCTAAAATGCACCCCTACCCCACGGGGGCGAAGAAAGGAGACGGAAAAGTTTCCCGGCATGACAAATATCATACGTATGGATGTTATTCTCGTCACAGGAGAATAAGTGTCAAAGTAGTCTAGGTATTCCTTTTGTCTACACCTTTTAATGACAAGCCTAGCTTTGTACTTATCAATTGAGCCATCTACTTTCCTTTTTCTGAAAATCCACTTATAGCCCAATGGCTTGCACCCAGGTGGTAGATTCACCAATTCCCAGGTATGATTATGTAGAATAGACTCAATCTCAATTTTGATGGCCTCTTTCCATAAAGGTCCCTCAAGTGAGGATACTGTAGCCTTCTAAGACTGTGGCTCAGATTCCATCAAATATGTGATGAAATCAGGACCAAAAGACTTAGATATCTTAGTCCTTTTGCTCCTTATTAGTTCGTCATCCTCGTCCTGATAGTTTGAAGTAATTTCTACTTCAGTGTCCAATGGTCGCTTAGCTGAGCTAGATTCAAATGTAGTCTTACATGGAAATATGTTTTCAAAGAATTGAGCTTTCCTTGATTCCATGATAGTATTTGCATGAATATCCGGAATATCATATTTATGCACAAGAAATCTGTATACACTATTGTTATGTGCATATCCAATAAAAACACAATCAACCGTTTTGGTCCTATTTTGACCATTTTAGGTGGTAGAACAGCCATCTTTGCTAGACATCCCCACATTCGTAAGTATTTGTACGAAGGTTTTCGACTTGTCCAAAGTTCGTAAGTGGTTTTGTCTATATCTTTTCGAAGAACCTTATTCAAGATATAGTTTTCTGAGAGAAATGTTCCCCCCACATTGTCACAAACCAATCATACATGGGCCATAATCGGCCAACGAGCAAGCTCGCAAAAGGGCCTAATTAATGAGTTAAGGGATTAATCAAACAAATTTAATTAAATAATTGCGGAGAGCATGAGTAATACCCAGAGAGTGCACTTTATTACACATAAACTTAGTACAATAAGAGTTACATTTAGACTATGCTAAAACAAGGATGATATAGACGAGTACATTAGAATCTATGAACTACTAATCCATGCCACTAAGCTTGCTCTTCGAACCTCGAAAAAGGTTTTATAAAAATTCATAAGCTTTAAGCTAGAGTGAATATAATACATGTCAGATTTACTAGTTTTATGGGCAACCAACATCCCTGCAAAACAAAGAAGTGTAGTAATATAATAATAGTGGCTCAAGAGCCTAGAAGCGTATAAGCATTGGCTATCCAGGCCGTATCGGATTTTTGGCATCTTCCATGCATGTTCCTTGAATCTAATGTATATTGATGTCATTCAAGCACTCTGTTAATGATAATCGAACTGTCCAACAGTCAAGCCAATTAATCACAACCAATCATGGTAGCAGTACATGGGAGAGCTACCCCACATAATAGATAGTGGCGTAATATCACCTAATGACCACCTGGCAATGGTCCCATCCTTATAGTCATCCCTGTCTACTGGTATCAGATCCTGCCCCCAGCATTGGGCACAACCGTTTATGACCATTTTTCGTGGTCATTTTATATATGTGCCGACAAATCAAGAAAATATTTACCATTGTTTTCCCATATATAAAAAGGAGTTCACTTGCTCTTCTCACTTTCTTTACAAGAATCACAACATTATAATAATTGTGCTTATCAGCTATAATAGTACATTGTCAAAATCGAGTGAGCAAGCATGAAAAGTACGAGTAATTAAGGCATGTAGAGATTTACATTTTTGATCTAGATTCCTGTCTCAAATTCCTTTACAATGATTCAAAAACCTCAAATCTGGCATCAATATCATAAAAATGGGTCATGATTAATCTAAGCCAAACTATCAAGGCTTCTGATGAGCTGAGCTAATGGATCATACTTTGGCCGAGCAGCTCCTGACTCAAGAAGTACTTTGGCCAAGCTTTTAAAACCACTGGTCATACTACAAACAAGCTGGAGGGCTTACTGGACGAACACTAATAGCTTGTGCCGAGCACTAAACATGACTGGGTAATATAACATTGGATCACGAAATATTCTGCCGGTTTGATAAGTTACCGGACAGTCAATGGTAACTTTCATTAGGTGTTAGCAGTGCAGGAACCAAGCATTCTAGTAACTTAACTGGTCAAAATGGATCGGATCAGGTTCATAAAGAACTGGAGCCAATTGCCCCGATCCGTTTGGTGTTTAGCCGAGTTCAAAAAGCTCTGGTTTTAAGGAACAGACTTACATTCAACCGAGCACAAGTGCCCTGGCCACAGAGAGGTCGGCAAAACATAAGAGATGATTCAATGATGTTCGCAAACGTCCGATCACGCTTTTTTGAGCTGAGTGAAGCTCTGTTGGACAGGTTCAAGAAGAGTTCGGATATTTATGGCCAAGTGATGGACACCAATTGGTCAGATAGTTATTCCAGAATGGCTAAGCCGTACAAAAGGACTTGTCGAACACAAGTATTATAGTCTGGGATGCTCTTGTTAGTTTGGAAGAACCAAAGGAAGGCTTGTCGAGCTGAATTTAGTGCGACAAGGACCTTGGGTGGTCTTGTCGAGCAGAATGTGTGGTGGCAGTAGGCCTACCGCACAACAGAGAGTTTGGCATAATTTTTTATTGGGTTTGCCTAATCCTCAACATAGTGGTTGAAGGTTCAAATGGTACTAAGACATTACCCTCTGCCAGAGGATTACACCTTCTGAGATTTCAAACAAGACATCCTAGCTTAAGTCTATTCAGGGGAAAGATTGTTCAGTCAATGGAGGGCCGAGTCTAACTGGAGAGGTGTTTGGTTGTTCGGCTAAGGGTTTGCCAGAAACTTAGAACTTCTGGATGTGGAATATCTCTCTTTAGAAGAGCTTTGAATGCAAGAGCAGAAGTCAGTGTGAGGATTCAATGCAAGGGGTGGTCATTTATAGTGAAGGATGGTTTCCAACTGTATTTAATGTTTGAATTGACATATCCCAGCTCTGCCGAATAATCATTGTTCTGCAGGTGGTGGCTTATATGCAGTCTCCTTCTCTTCCTGGGCAATCTGATCCGGATCAGTGCCTTCTACACAAGCAACCCCTGATCTGCTCTGAACACTTAGTGTTCTAGCCATACGGGAAAAACCGAAATTCAATGCCGACTTGTCCCATCAGTCAGTGTCACACGTCAGTCTGGATGCGACTGGTCTCTACAGTCCGGCAGAGTCTCTGCCGAGCCAGTCATTGACCAGGTTGGACGAGACCGACCCGAGGTTCTTCAACCGGATCCCAATTGGGTCCCTAGCTTTCTAATTCTTTTGGTTTGACCCCAAATGCTCATTTCTTTACTGTTCTACCATTTTAACTTATTTTAAGCCTAAATTGATTGATAAATACCATAAGCCATATTTTATTTTTAAAAGAAAAATCCCATTTCTTGGGTCAGGTCCTGTCATGTCCCGGATTTTCAAACCATTTTTTTTGAAATAATAAAAGGACAACAAGGACAGGTAACATTTTAAACCATCTACCCATTCAAAATGCGGAAAATAGAAGGGGGATAGGGAAATGCCACACGCATGCACACCTCATTACAAACGTGTTTAAAGTTACAGTCCAACAAAATAAATTATACAGTCCCGGGAGCATGAAGTTCAAAATTAAAAATACTAAAAGAAATGAAATAGGTTTGCCGAAAGAGTCAACACCCAACTCCGAGCTCCAAGTCAAGCAGCAGGGTCGGTACCTAAAAATAGAGGGTTAGGCAAAGGCCTAGTAGAGAAAACCCATATCCAAAGTATCCCAATTGGGACAGAAGTGCGAGTGCGAGAAATAAATATGAATGCATGCGATGAGGACCATTCCGTAGTTCAAAACCATTTTCCATCCACAATTTCCTTTCCAAAATCATTTTCAAGATTTAGCAAGTTCTTTCAAAAGCTCACTTGACGAAATCAAGGAGAATCATTTCTTTCAAAAACATTCCTTCTCAACCTTAACGAAATTAAGGGAGGCATAACGACAATTCTTTAGAATTTCATTGAGTTTATGCTTGTTCTGTGCTAGTTGCCTGCCAGCTACCAACCGAGTGTTCCTGAGAATTATCCTGCCTTAGGAAGGGCTCCAGTGGGCCCCTATTGCGCAATGTAGTGGGTGTAATCCACCCAGGGAACGAGATTCCCGTATGAAAGTATAGCCAACTCAAATTCATCTCATGTTGATGGTCTATTTAAACCAAATGTTTAATTTTCAAGATTAGGGCATTTCTCCTCCTAATCAATTAAATGACCAAACATGGACTTTCCAAAATCAACATTCAATTTCTTCCATTAAAATATTTGTAAGGTCGTAAGACCATTTTTCCATCGTCAATTTCAATGATCAACCCTTTAATTGTAATATTTTCTCACGACCCAAAACTAGGGTTTTCTACAATTTAAGGGTTTTCCAAAATAACAAGGGGATCTTGAAATTGATGACGAGGGACTTCAATTAAGCTTCATAGCAACCAAAACCCTCAACCCATTTGGGAGGAATTTGTCCCACAATATAGAATACGAAATAACCTCATCTAAACAAGTACATGGAGGGAGAAGTGAGCAACCCAATGAAGATAACAATAGAGATGGGAAAACTCTACCTTGATTTGAGAATAGAACACAACTTACAAAAAAACCCTAGGTGAGGGGTTCTTCACAAGCGTACGAACCAAGCACACCACTGCGTAGCCCTTGTCTTCTTCTTCAACCTTTGTGAAGACCAAAACTCCCAAAGATCCTCCAATCTTCCTCAAAATTAGAGAGAAGGAAGAGAGAAATGGGAGAGAGAGAGAGGAAGAGGTTCGACTGGAATAGAGAGAGAGTGAGAGAGTTTGGACTGAATAGGGTTTGGTTTCCTCTCTCTATATGTGTGTATTCAAAATAGCCAAAAAAGGACCAAAATGCCCTTAATGAAGTTCCCAAAGTCTGCCTCCCGAACATTCATTTTGATATATAGTTAAACTATATATCGAAATATAGGCTCATCTGGGAAGTCCCAACAAAGGAGGCATTTCGATATGTACAGAGGTACATATCGAAATAAAAGGTTCTCTGATGGATTTTAATGAAGCATCATTTCGATATGTATGCAAAACACATATCGAAATATGGAACCACATCATTTCGATATGATGTCAAGTCATATCGAAATAGAAGGTCCACTGATGGAACTTAACAAAGCATCATTCCGATATGTATGCAATACAACATATCGAAATGTTGGACACCTCATTTCGATATAATGCTAAGAAATATCGAAATGGAAAGTTCACTGGAGAAAATTAACAAAGGGACATTTCGAAATAAGAGCATAGGGTATATCGAAATACAAAGTGCACTGTCCAAAATTAACGAAGCATTATTTCGATATGTATGGAAAAGGTTTGGCACCAACATATCGAAATAAAGGTATTTCGAAATACCAAGGCTTATATCGAAATGATGGGGAAGAGAAAGGGAGCAGAGGGTGGGTTATATCGAAATGAATATCATTTCGATATATTCCTGAAGTATATATCGAAATATAGGGCAGAAAAGGGAGATTTTTGTGTGGGGTCTCGGGCCTCCCAACACTCACTTGAACCAACCCAAACTCAACCAATCTCAACCAAACGAATATCAATGAAGGTTTGTCTTCCCGAGATTTATGAAATAAACCCAATTTGGGATATTTTGGGATCGAGATCAACCGAAATCGATTAATATGGGATTTAACTCCAAAGATTAATTCAGAAAATTCTCAACCATTACACCTCACACCCCTTAAAGAAATTTCGTCCTCGAAATTTTCATAAGGTAGAGGAAAAAGGGAGACAACTACCATCTGAGACTACAACGAGATACGCAACCAAGAGAAAAAGAAATGCAACTTAACCAATACCATAGAGGAAGATTACAATAGAATCAAAACAAATCTGGGTATTTCACCCTCATATCATTTTCCCGTTCCCAAGTGGCTTCCTCAATGCCATGATTCGACCATAAGACCTTCAACAATGGGATAGTTTTGCCACGCAAAACCTGCTCCCTCGAGTCAAGAATGCGAATAGGTCGCTCCTCATACGATACATCGGCCTCCAACTCCACATTATCCCAACTGATCACATGTGAGGGGTTCGGTTCGTACTTACGCAACATGGACACATGGAAAACATCATGAACATTTGAGACATTGGCCGGCAATGCCAAACGGTAAGCCACTTCACCGATCTTTTCAATGACATCAAAAGGACCAATATAGCGAGGGTTGAGCTTCTACTTCTTTCCAAAACGAGAAATACCTCTCCGGGGTGAAATTTTGAGAAAGACATGATCACCAACTTCAAAAGAGAGAGGACGACGACGACAATCATCATAACTTTTGTGCCTACTTTGAGCTGTAAGCAGACGTTGACGGATCAATTTGATTTGTTCGGTGGTCTGGTGAGTTGCCTCAGAGCCAAAGACAGTGGATTCACCCACTTCCAACCAACACACATGAGATTTACACGGACGGCCATATAGTGCCTCAAAAGGTGCCATACCGATACTCGACTGAAAACTGTTATTATAGGCAAACTCTACCAAGGGAAGGTGTTCGGACCAACCACCACCAAAATCAAGAACACAAGACAGAGCATGTCCTCCAAGATCTGAATGGTATGCTCAGATTGACCATCAGTCTGAGGATGAAAGGTAGTACTGAATACTAGTTTGGTACCCATGGAGGCTTGCAAGCTACGCCAGAATCTAGAAGTGAATCGAGGATCACGATCAGAGACAATAGAACACGGGGCACCATGCAACCGAATAATCTCGCGAATATACAACTTGCTCAAAGAATCC
The DNA here is from genome assembly GCA_002855965.1 of Monotropa hypopitys. NCBI lineage: Eukaryota > Viridiplantae > Streptophyta > Magnoliopsida > Ericales > Ericaceae > Monotropa > Monotropa hypopitys. The sequence goes on along the minus strand of NMUG010009529.1, from coordinate 5 downwards.
AAAGA